>CM074918.1:24445805-24446828 GCA_037576815.1 Pangasius larnaudii | reverse complement strand
TGGATGAAAATCCTTTGCAGTCAATGACGGCCTGAAGTCTGGAGCCCATGTTCTCAAAACTCAAATTCTGAGTTTCCACAATGTCTTGAGTTTCCACAATGTCTTGATTTCAAATCCATTGTGGTGGTGTATAAAGGCAAAAAAAACCTTACTGCTACATTCTAACACTGGCTAATTGGAAGGTTTGGACAATTTGGGCTATATTCATTTCTTCCCCACGAAAGGCAGTGAACCTTTCAACCACTCGTCTCACATACACAACACCTTCTGTACCTCAGTATATGTACATGAGGCACTACTTCAGTTTAAACTCACCTCCTATGCATCCTATGTATCATCCTTATACTTGCACTACACTGTTTTTTTTTTTTTAACTTTATGAAATCATATTACTCAATTTGCACTATTCATTGCACATGCAAAACCTTTTCTCTCGCTTTTGTGAAATCTCTCCCTACACCGTTGTCTTGTAGGTTGTACGCATGTTGTGTGTTTGTTGTATGCACTTGACGTTAACTGTACAGGTGCCCCACTGTAGCGCAAGAATTTCATTGCTTCTCATGTGCTCTGCATTCTGGAAACATTTGACAATAAAGCCAACTTGAACTTTAATTTGAAGATGTCCAATGTCCGTTTCCTGTATAATATACCCGATGCCTTGGAAACTATTTCCATCAGTAGACAGAGACTCTGAAGAGTACTTGTTAATGCATTTGTTTGTGTTTGTCTGTGTACCTTATTTGCCATGTACCTTACTCCATTTTGTGGTATTTGACATTTGCACACAATTTATCGTGTTATGGTGCAAATAATTTTAAATGTGCACAGCTTGCCAAGGACATCTTGTTAAAACAGCTCTTGTTAAAAGTTTGGTAGTTGCTTTCGCTTTATGCCCAGCGTTCCCGGGAAAGCCTACGGATCCACCATGACCCTTACCAGGATAACGCAGTTATTCAAAGAGTGTGTGTGAGTGAGAGAACTTGAAAGGCAAAATCTCCTCTGTGTTTTTCTGTACTATTTTTA
>CM074918.1:24433305-24440805 GCA_037576815.1 Pangasius larnaudii | reverse complement strand
GTCTAACATCTAAACCTTTTGTAGTCCTCGCAATGTTTTCACCATCAGTTTCATTTGCATGCATTCTTTTTGCAGATGGTTTTACCCAAAGCAACTTACCGCACACCATCCAGACATAAGGCTGAGCAGTTGAGGGTTAAAGGCTTTGCTTAATGGCCCAGCAGTGGCTCACTGGGATTTGAAGTTATAACCTTCTGACCACTAGCGCTGAACCTTAACCACTGAGCCACCACTGCCAATGAGGTTCATTTGAGAAAGCTCACTGAAATACACTACGAAGAAAGCCACGAAACGGATTTAACATTTAAATAAGGGCCTGGCTCAATAAGTGCCTCCAATTCTCTGGGTTATTGTGAGGCATCTGAAAAGGTACTAAGTGAGTCCCATTCATTCAATGAGCGCACACTCCGGCCCCCTTCACTTTCCTCCGAACAAAAGCTTGCCTTTCCCAAAGGGCTCCTGGAGTAGATCACCTACATCAGGTGAGCATGCTGGGATGCCTGCACTATAGAGGTGCATACAAATTCACACTCAGATCCCTATGAACACTATTATATCTTTTACAATATAATATACGTTTTATTTATTTCTGGAACGTGACAGAACAAAGTTTCAACCCTACATATAGCCAGGCCTAAGCGGGTGGTCTAGTGATGACACATTATTCCATGTTCTTACAAGAAGCAAGCAGCAAATCTTTGCACAATCCATTCTGTCAGAGTGCAAGGCCAGATCAAAACCTGGCTGCAAATCTGTACTGCAACTTGATTCTTTATTTACAGCCTGGATCTCATTACAGGTGTGCACACTAATTCACTTATTTCGCACCTGCTAACACAGGAATTATATTCACCAAACTATTCTTCTGGTGAACCCGTTTCCGAGCCTTTTATTTTGTTGTGAACAATTGCTCAGTGTGTGCAATTAGCCCAACTATTCTGGTCACTACTTGGACGTCCTGTTAAAACAGGCCATCGATTTTGACAGTTATAGCAGAACAACTGTAATCAATATTTTTCAGTAATCAAGTGTGTAACACAATGCCATTATCTGTATCTCTGTCTGTTTAATGCTTCCGATGTCTGGCTCTGTATTTGGATTTGAAGTGGTTGTGGCCTAAACTTGAATTAAATATGAATCCTATACCTATGAATCCTATGCCCTTCAAAACACTGGGAAAACCTCAGAGGTAGAAATGGCAGCATTTCCAGGATGGCTTCTGACAGTTCCTCAACCTCAGCTACATCACTCAAGTTCACAATAAGAGATGTGCACAGGCCTGTTTTTAAAAAAACAAATGAGTAGCCTGATTTAAACCACAACCATCCAGACCAGGCAGTCACTAAGGATGAGTGAATAAACACTTTAAATGCAGTACATGTTAACGAATGTGGACTTTCTTCGTCCTGTCAGCTCCATATCTAACCATTCGCTTGCCCCTGCATTAAAGTGAAATCAGACCACTCGCATGATTTAGTTTTTCCCATAGGATACCAGAACCACTCACATTTTTCCCATAGGATACCAGCTTCAATGAGATGCCCTAAAAAATTTTTTTTTTCTTTTTTTTTTTGTTCTGTTTTACAGATTTGGATTTGTATCTGTATTTGTGTCTGTTTAGAACACATTATGTATTCGTGTCTGGTTACATCTCCAATAACAACAATCAATCTATCTTATATTCTTCTACATTATTAGCAGTATAAACATTTTTATGGAAACAGAACAGGTTGGTAGACATAGGGGCACAGAATAAAGCAGTGCACAGGCTTACAATTAAGTCTAATGTGGCATCATTTTGAAGTCATTATTGATTGTCATTATTGTTGATTATTGATTCCCAGATGTTAGATGACAACCAGTGAGGACTTGGCTAATTTTCTACAAAAGTCATTTGGTCTCTAGTCTTCATACAATAGTATGATTTGATCCTTTTGGTAAAAAAAAAAAAAAAAAAAACCTCATTAACTAACACACACACCATGAGAAAATGGGGAAGCCTCCTTCTCCAATTCTCCTTCACACTTCACACAATAGTTCCCACTTTTACACCTTGTATATATATATATTTGGCTGACAGTAACCAGGGCGAATCTGGGCACTTTTGAGAGGACATCATTCCTGGCTAGCTCTCTCCTGTTTCCGCTGTGTTTTGGAGACAAAGCTGTCCTGTGACAATGACCAGGGACATGATTTGTGTAGCCATTTCTATACAGAGTATAAATGGCCTGTAGGGTTAGGTTATGCAAGTGTGACATTTGTTTCCTAAATTCTTCCTGCATAATAGTCATGTACCTGCACCTGCAAGTCAAAACAGATGGATCACACCGACAACATATCATTTTCGCAATAACAAAAAGGTGAAAATACAACAAAGAATAAACAAGTCCGAATTTAGATACTGACTTTTGTCTGCGAGGGACTCTTTGTGCATGTCCATGCCCGAACTTGTAATTCTGACGAGTTATGAATGGATTACTGCAGGCTATGAAGAAACCACTGAGGAGGAGCCTGTATCCTTCATCTTTTGAAAGCCATGCTATAATATTTTCCACCACTGCACTCAACAAATGAACAAACCATACATTTGACTGAATGAAGAGCTGCACAGAGCTTTTTAAAAGCTGTAAAGGTTACCTTTGTGACAGCTTCATTTGCAGACATGCAACCAAAGACCAGCATTATGCCTGTGGTTTGGGATTCTGTCCAAATATCACTCTTATCTTATGAAATTATCAAGGAATGGGTTTGAAAGCACATATTTTCCTTGCAAAGTCACTTAGGTCTTTTTTGACTTGAGTGACTGTAGGAAAAGTCTCAGTGGGACTCATAAGAGTTGACCACTTTCTTTACTGGGGCATTTTTAAACGTGCAGGCATTGTGCTGAAAGTTTATTTCCCACACATCACCAAAATGGCTGACAACAGCCTGCTCAGAGCTGCTGCATCCCAGGCCAGGACTCAGGTGTGTGCTTGGTACTGTTGTCCTTTCATACAATACGAAAAAACAGTCCTAGTTCCTTGCTTATCACTGATTATTTAAATACAGACATACCTACAGTTAGCCATATACGTTACATAGGCATCCCTTCAAAGGGTACGTAAAAAGAGGACTCTTTGGGGATGCAAATGTTAATACAGTGAAAAATCTGTGAAAGTAAACTGTGTATCCCATCTCAGGTGTACATCTTCCGCCCAGTGTTTCTGGGATAGGCTCCAGATCCACCGTGACCCGGATCGGGATAAGTGGTTATTGAAAACAGGCGAGAAATTGTGTTCGAAATTGTGTGGACTGGGCCATTTTTTTAGCTGAACATTCTGAGTAGCTTATCAGCAGATGACTATTCCAACCAGTATTGATACATTTGTGCCATCATCTTGGAGAGGAAAGACAAACACAATTTTCACAAAAAGTCTTTTCAAACACATTGTGTCATCACCGAAGAAGACGCTGGACCAGGAATCATCATTAAAAAAAAACAAAAAAACAATATACCTGTGTTTTTATTGGCAAACTCGGACTTACAGCACAACAAAAAACCTAAACTTGCCAAGAAAACCGATGGGGGGTAAAATAAATAAATAAATAAAAACACCAAACTACTGTTGGATGGTAAACCCCAAGACCATAAAATAATATGAATAAGAAATTGGGGTTCTAGCAGCTATTTCCCAATCACCATTCAGTAGGATGTTGGCTGCCATAATTTCTCTTGGTCCAAACTTTTTCCAAATCCTCTAAACTAATGTGCAACCAGCACATGTGAATCAAGCCGAACAAATCACTGGCTTTCCCGTCTGTTCAGTGCTATAAATCCCAATTTCCATTCCATGAATATTCTGCATTTACAGTAATGTTCACTAAATGTACATAAAATCACATTCACATGAAAATCTTTGTGTGTTACTCTGTTCATTTTATGAACAAGAAGCAATTTAGAACCGTTTCTATATAATATCATCACACCAACCCAAATACTGATTTAAAAAAATGATTAGCTAGATGGTTCTAGTCCAGCTATTTTTTTAAAAAAAAAACATCTTCTGAACTCTTCTTTTACTGAAAACAAAGGATTCAATCCACGTCAACCAAGTTTGCTGCTTTAATCAGTCCCACATTTGCAGTTTGCACGGATTAAGAGCGACGTGAATAAATTTGAAAGATTAGCTCTTAGTGGAGCGACCTAGACAGAGCAGACAGACTGATTAAGATGGGAAAGAAAGAGATGTCCCATCATTTGTCACAAGGGGGGAAACTCTAGCCCCCCTGCCGCCCACAGAGGTTGGAGACTTATCATCGCTCACTGAAAAATGGGCACGAGTGCCGCTGACTGGCTGAGATGCGAGAAATGTGATATCTCCATACGTCTCATTCATCAGTCTTCTGCTTTCTTGCACTTGCCTTCCTGAGGAGTATTTCTCCCTGTCAATCTTTCTAATACTGTGCCTTAATATGACTAGGCTTTTTTTTGTTAGAATTCTTTGAATTTGATGTTTGCTGACTACAAACTCAGAAAGGGCTTTAATTCTATAAGCTCCTTGGATGGGAGGTCCAGACTTTCACTCCCAACTCTCAGAACTTTCCAGCTTTACTGTATTTCGTGAATAATTCATAGTAATTACTGAATATTGTGCTTTTTGATGCCTGCCTAATAATAATCCAGAAGTTTGAGTGGGTTAAGTACTGTTAGATTTTACAGTTGAGGCCAAAAGTTTATATTCACCTAGGCTAAAGATATTCAATCTCAGCTTGTCACGACTCCACACATTTCATGTCACCATACATTTCTTTTGCCAAGTCAGTTAGGTTATCTACTGTGTTCACATCATAGGTTTCAAACAATACATTGGCAACAGATTTAGCTTTAGCCCTAATTCGCTATATCCGAATCCACAGTCAAACATAGACCAAGTTGACTGTCTCTTTAAACAGTCTGGAAGATTACAGAAACTGTTGTAATGACTTTTAGAAGCTTATGATTGGCTACTTGCCATTATTAAGAGTTAATTAGGAGTGCATACGTGGCTTTATTTAAGGATCTATGTACCTTTAGAGACAGTGCCTATTAGCTCTTGATACCATGGGAAAATCCAAGCAACTCAGCTAAGCCCTCATAAATATATATATACATGGGAATCTGTACAAACAACTGTATGCAGATATGAAAATCTTGGATCACAATGACACTGTGTCATTCAAGAAGGGGGCCCAAATGAACTCACAGGATCAAACAAACTTTGGTCCTAAAGGTTCAATAGAACCCAAGACAATAACAAAGGAATCGGTAAAGACACTGAAGGCATCAGGTGCCAAACTATGTACATCTACCATTAAGAGAGACCTATATTACCATGGCCTGAAAGGCTGTGGAGTTGAAGGAAGAAGCCACTACTCTGACTCTTAGATTGGCATAAAAAAAGCCAGACAGAAGTCTGCAGGTGATCACCAGCCTTTTGGAGGAGTGTTCTCTAGTCAGATGAAACAAAAATCAAACTGTTTGGTGATAATGAATGGCACCATATATGGAGGGAAAAGGGTGAGGATTTTAATCCAAAGAACACCAGCCCTACTGTGAGCCATGGGAATGGTATCATCATGTTGTGGAGGTGTTTTGCTGGAAAAGTGACTGTTGCACTTTAGAAATACCAAAGCAAAACCTCAAGATATCAACAAGAAAGTTAAAACTTGGTCACAACTGGGTCTTCCAGCAGGATAATTATCCTAATGCTATCCTACCTCCAAAGTTGTACCAAAATGGCTTAAAGACAGCAAAGTGAAAGTAATGGAGTGGCCATCACAAAGCCCTGACCTGAATCCCATAGAAGGATTATGGACCAAACTGAAAAAGTGTGTCTGAGCAAAACCCGAAGCCCACAAACCTGACTGAGTTACACCAGTTCTGTCAGGAAGAATGAGAAAAAAAACCCAAAAACAATGGTATTTTGAGAACCTCGTGGAAGGTTACCAAGCGTTTGATTCAAGTTCAAGCAAATAAATGCCAATGCCAAGTGTGTGTAAAGTTTGGACCTACTGAAAATCTGCTATAGTAAATAAAAGCTATTATTTTGAAATGACCACTTATGGAAATATAGTAGATACCCTAATTGTCTTAACACAGGAAATGTCTGGTAACATGAAATGTGTGGAGCTGTGAAAAATTGAGTTTGAGTGTCTTCAGCCTAGGTGTATTTATATTTAAATTTTAATAATACCATAATAATAATATTAGATAACCTACTAGAATATTAGATAACACATACTGTATTTTAGTTGGCTTACAGTCTTCTAGGTGCATTGTTAAGTGCATTGTTGTTATTTCTCTGTAATGCTGATCAAAATCAATGGAGCAATGTTAAATACTTAATAGAAGTAAAAGTATTATGATTTAATTATACTAAAATGAAAGTACCGTTATGGTGACCATCTACTCAAGTACTCTACACATACTTCATTATTTTCCACCTCTGCTTTTAACTCTGTAGAGATTATACATTATAATAAAGGTTATGTATATGTTGTATAATTATATATACAGTTTTATACAACGTTCTACACATACTTAATATGGTGTGTTGCGTTGCATGAGGCTTGTGTGTATGTGTATTTGTGCGTGTGCGTGTGTGTGTGTGTGTGTGTGTGTGTGTGGGACCACAGAGCCCTCCGCTCCTGCGCTTTTCCAGGCTTCATAGTCATATGCATGGTTGTCATCACAAAATCATAGAGTTGGAGCCCATACTTATCCACTGACCTCTATGTGTAATAGAAGCCATGCTCTTTCAATACCCTGTAGATCAGCCCATAACCATGTGCAGAGAAGACGGAAGGATCCAGAAAAACTACCAAACTGTAGACTCCTTTAACAGCACTGCATTGATATGATTCTAAACTGGTTCTTGCGCATAAACTGTAGAGCCCTTGTACACATCAAATGAATGTTAACAAATAAAATTAATCTTACTAATTACCGATTTTTGTGTAGCTGCACTAGGCAAGTGTGTTGCTGCCGAATTAATTACAGACCCACCCACAATTAACCATATATGGTACATAAGCGTCGGTTCAAAGAGTACCTGCAGGTTCGCGCAACATCGAATCCCTTATGATTAAATGATTGATTTGTTTTCGATGGCACTTTCATTGCTACGCGAATGGAGTCAGTAGGCCTTGCGAGTGCACAGAAGTCCTCGTTCATACGTGCCTGCTTTGCATCCGTGATAACCATCCTACTCAAAGAGGGCTGGGAAATATGCGCTCTGTCCCCGATTTCTCTCTAAGAAGTGTCTGTTGTCAAAAATCACTATGGTGAAAGGGCTGGACATGCACAGGCGTTGCATTTGTGGTCCTCGTTTCCACCTCTAACTCGGGTACCAACTGCCAGCAGACATGTATTAGTCAATTTACAGCTAAAACCGGTCCTTGGTCTGGGATTTATTTATAATCGCACTATCCGTTGCACCCAGATGAGGATGGGTTCCCTTTTGAGCCTGGTTCCTCTCAAGG
>CM074918.1:24422008-24433205 GCA_037576815.1 Pangasius larnaudii | reverse complement strand
TACAGTGATAAATTCAAATATTTATAATATATTTTTTGTTAATCCATTTATTTCTGTAAAGCTGCTTTGTGACAATGGCTTATCCTCGAATGGTCCAACACCCAACATCTTCCATCAAAGCGAGAAATATTTGCATTCTTTAACGCACTGACACTGTTAATATTTTACAGGATTTGAGCCTTGCCACAAATGTGTTTGCTTTCGACAGTAATTGCATTAGTCAAAAAGCTGTAATGGATTTCATACTTCATTCAATTTATTAATGCTCCAGACCCGCAATTAAGCTTAAAAAAAGCTCTTTGTAAAGCTTAATTAATTTTCTCTAGCTGATTTCTTTTCCATTGCTTGGTTGTTCGCACATGCATGGTCAAAGCTTTGAATAAATATACACACAAATATTAATGCAAGCATTTGTTATGATAAATCCCACATTCTGTGTTGAAACATTCACACACATATTTGCACTTGTGCAGCATCGATAAATGAAGGCCTTTAACTTTGAAAAATTCAGATTATCACTAAAACTGACGTTCAAGGCAGCAACAAAGAGCAATATGTATTTTTTTCTTCTTAATTACTGACTATTGTTGCACAGTACAATGTACCCAATATTCATATTTGCCTAAAAGTAAAGATATCCTCTGGGAAATTATACAAATAAACTTCAAATTAATCCTAAAATAAAAAATAGTCAAAGTGGATGTTTAAAGCATTATATTATTGTGGGAAATATTGATTTGAGTAAGCAATGGAAATCTGAGTTAAGACTGATCACATGACAGGCAAGTGCTATTGCATCATAAAACATACACGCCAATCAGGATCCATATGCAAATGCTAAAAGTTCAAACTGACAGAAATATTTACACTTGAATAGACATATTCCGAAAATATACATATTATAGCAAGAACTATTCCTACTTCCTTTTTGTCCGTTATGTTAGGAAATGTGCGGACTAGGAAATGCAGTATTTGTTGTTTGTTAACGTAGTGAGAGTTTGTATAATAGTTTCGTTTTCTTCCATATGAGGAGTTCTAGGACAGTGTGTCCTCCTCGCAGCAGCAACTAGAGCTGAACTTGTGGCTAAAGCAAAACCACCATGAACACAGAGTGTCCAGAATGTTCAAGCACCAAGCACTCATCATAGTCGAAGACATATTGTCATGGTGTAGGAGTATTCTTCAGCATGGCATCAAGGATTAATCCTGAGCTACAGTTAGTTTGACAGAATGACAAAGCGAGGGTGAATATGAGCGCAGTGTATGAGCACTTTGCCGTCTGACCCTCTAAGTTCAGCGCTACAGGCACTTCAGGCACTTTCCTGTTACCGCTTGCTTTTTCCTCCTTTCTTCATAGAGTTAATACATTTTCAAATAATGTACAGTAAGTTTACACTTCAGCAGACTGTGCAAGTCATCATGGGACCTAGGCATTCCTTCATGCCTAATGATATTCCCCTAACATTGGCCATTTATCTCGCATTGACTCACAGACGTATTTGAATATGTTGCATACTAGGTGTGATATTACAGTGTGGTGTTCACACTCTTGTGCATCCTGGCCATTCATATGTCGAAGCAACTCCATGTTTTTACTTGTCATGGAATGCACTGAGATCAGCCTGGGACTTTCCAGTTTCAGTCTAGGTTCCTCTGGAACATTGGTTACTTCTTCTTGCACATCCACATGAACTAATGTACATCAAGTGAGCAGCATCAACATACTTATGTCTATGTGCATTAATAAGGTGGACGCGAATATGTTTAAAATCTGGTTTTGGAGAAATAATGACTGTTCTGGCATTGGCAGAAATTTGTTACCAATGACAGTCTCCCTCACCCTCATCCCTTCATTGTTTTTGTTCGTTTTTATTTTGTATTTTATTAATTAATTTTTATTTTGTGTACTGACTTTCTAAATTTATTCTGTATCCTACACACTTAGGGCAGCGTCGGCAACGTGTCCAAAAGTTACTCATATTCAGAGTTGGGTTACGCAGCTACTAAATTGATTTTCAGATTATTAAAATTATCGGTATGTAGTTCACACCTCTATGGTTGCCAGATTTTTCTTGAGAAGTGTCTGAGATGGGGTTTTTTCAATTGCGTCTTAAACACAAAGCCCTCGCCTCTAATCAGGAAGCTGATTAAAGAATAGGTTCGAGCAAGAGACGATATGAAGTGAAAAAAATGGAAAAAGGACAGATATATGATGGTATATTGCTAATATATTGCTGCATAGATAGTTCTAGCTGTAATTATCACATTACTCACTGTTTCACTTTAACAAAATGGCTCCCATCCTCATTATTCAACAGACTGTAAAATAACACTTGCTATTATTTTGCATTTTATTTTATATTATGCTCGGACAGTTAATCGAGTGCACATCATGAGACGAGAAATGACACACTAATATCTAGGTCATGAAATTGTTGCAGGATGTGGGCTAATTTTAGCATAAAATGATATTAACTTGCAATATTTTTGACGCATTTAATTAGCCATTTTGAGTTGTCAAAAGAATGGCGATGTTTCTGTTCATTCAATGCACTGACTTCTACTTACAGCTCACTTTAATTTAATTCATAAGTTTATCCATTAAAAATTCAGTCCTTGACATAATCAGTGTCTCAGATTAAGATGTGTCCTCCATGCCAAAAAAAAAAAAACAAGTGTTTTGGACAATCCTTCGGAAAAACAGACTTCCTCAGTTGTTCTCGGTTTGTGTAGTTAGAGGTTTTTAGTTTCCTAGAAGGGTTCTACCCTGCTTTAGGGTTCTACATGGAACCTTTGGTGCTCCTCAGAGGAACTGAACTTTTAGAGTTCTTGTTTTAACATTTTAGAGTGAAGTTGGAACACTATGCCAGTATTACAAGATCATACAATACTAGATGGATACAATGTTATTTGAATATTTCATGTATGTATGTATATATTTCATGCACAACTTCCTGTGATGGCATGAGGAAGAAACCTTGAGAGGAGCCCGACTCAAAAAGGGAACCCATCCTCTTCTAGGTGACACCGGATAGTGGGATTATAAATCATTACAGTATACAGCCGTACAGAGAAAAGGCGAACAGTACTATATGTGTTGAAAAGATACATAGTGCTCTCTGCCCGAACTAGCTCATGAATTCATGTGCCTTCTTGCTGGTTGAGTACATGCAACCACTTAGATTTTCCCATCATGCCCGGACACGGTCTCATCCTGCACCACCCCCAATCCTTACCCCCGGCGATGCTCAACGTCTCCCACCTCAGTCTGTTCCAGCACGTCTAAATCTGTGCCACAAAGAAGCGCTACCAGAAATGTAAACACTCCCAGCGACGCTTAAGCGCCTCAAATAACACCCTCACAAAGACTCGTTATTCTTAATTTAGCAGCGCCAAACACTTGGTAGGGACATTGTTCCATGGATTAGGAACAACGTGACACCGCCATCAAACTCTAATCACAGTTATGTGTCTCGACAGGGCCAGAACCCACACACAGTTCTGTGTTAGGGGTTGGGTGAGGAAACATGTACAGGGTTATTCCGGTGTTATAAGAGGAGGGTGTGAAAAGGTACTGATGGCAGGTGTGGGATTTTACCACTAGTCTTTCTTACCGTCAGCTTTGCCCTGCAGGCTAAGAGCATGTTTGCGATGAAACCACATAAACCCTCACATGGTATTTCTGCACAAATCCGAACTTATTATACTTCTTTTTAGACTGAGCAAATGGAAAAGACATAGTAGATGAGTTGGGTTGCCATCATATGGCCTTGCTTTTGGATGCCAATAGTAAAACGATTGGCTCCACTTACCGCTTTACCGAATTAGTTCGGCTTTTAACGTCATTAACATTTTGCTACCATATCCGAGTGTCAATTATTAACTGTTAACTGGCACCCAACATTTTGAAATAATTCAGAAAAATACATTTTACATGGTAGAAAAGGCTCTGTTGCTTTAGTGTAGAGATTTTCACAGACATAAATATGATCTTTTTAAAAATTGTTCAGTTTTTTTTCGTCTTTTTTTGGCAGAGCTGATCTGTTTAAAAAGCAGACAGGAGAACTGTGAAAGGGGCTCCAGAGTGGCACAACAGTAAAGCACTTGCCCTATTTTGCATGTGGCGAAGAAACCGAGACAATTGTGGTGCAGTTCATCGCTTATTGCTCTCCGTGTTAACTGTTGTCCCTGCTGCTTTCAGGTCATCCTGCAACTCCTCATCGGGGTGATAACGGATAGCGCAATTGTAAATAAGTCCCTTCTATAACTGTATACTACATGGACAAATAGTGCAATTGTGCAACCAGTACATTCAGGACAGTTTTCACGGGAAGTCCGGTTTGTGGCACCGATCCACAAAACTGCTCACGGCGACCGCAGCCCCAAGTCTCTGTTACAAGTCAGATGTATTAGCGGTGGTGTTGTATTGAAAAGCCAGTGTGTAAATGGCCACATCCTCTACATATCCATCTCCTCTTCTAGGAATGTATGACATCTATGTACCAGTACATCTCACAAAATATTTGTAGAAATGAATTCAAGCGAAAGAAATTACCAAGCAGCTAGACATCCACTCATAAGCCTAGTAGTATGCATCTACACCAAGAGCAACTTTTCCACGCTCCCCAAACACAAGTTTTGGCTCCAGTGGATGGAGTGTGTGTGTGTGTGTGTGTGTGTGTGTGTGTGTGTGTGTGTGTGTGGCATGTTTTCCCAGTCTTAATTGTTTGACTTATACTGTTTATATGCAAATGCACAAGTGCGCAAGACAATAGCGACCTTACGAGCCAAATATTTCAAAACAGATCATTTGTTTATTATAGAGCAGGAAGTGCAAAGTACTCTGTACTGAGTACACGTTAATCCGCAGAAGACCAAAACAATTATACGCTCTTAGGAAAGCAGGGTTCCTCAAGAGTGGTTTGGGTCATTAAGGGGTTTAGCTTCCTAAAGAGGTTCCACTCTGAAGCTTTTCTGAAAGGGAATCCCTATCATATACCGTTCCGGGATCATAGAACATTTATAGGTTCCCTCAGAGAGACGAACAGAGCAAAAAGTAAGTGTGCTTAGAGTTCGTTTTGCAACATGCTATTTAAAACCATGCGATTGCACTACTTACGGTGCAGAACCCTACGGTTCTAGATGGAATCTTTTTTGCAAGTATGCACTACTCAACTGCAAATGGCTAAAGTTTCTAATAGTTTTGCCAAGCTAAATAGGATTACACTCCACTGAGGGATCTCAGGGCTGATCTCATAGCTGTGCATCACTTTCAACCAAAACCTCACCCCATCTTATCTATCTGTGCTTCATTTCTCATAGTTCTTTCCCACATCCACAAATAAATGAAATGTGATGCCGATAACTGGGGAAACATCTGAATCGCATGTCACAAGGCCCTCAAATAATGGAAGAAAGACCTTGCTGTAATCAATTTCATAATTAGAGTTTGACTCTGTAATCCACGGCTCGGCCTCCCAGCACCCTCTGGCCCCTCATTCCCCAGACTCCAGCTCATCCCAACTTGCTTGTTTTCTCACCTGCAGGATAGAAAAGCCCATTTGAGACCTTTAATCCAGACACGGCCCATCTGCCCTACCCTAAATGTCATTCTTCATCTTGAGAAACATGCGCCTCAAGCTATTCAATACCAAGCCCTTACAAAGAGAGCAAAGTCAGGGTCTGGACAGCTACTTAACTCCTAGTTACTAAATAGTTACTAAAACCCTTTTAGAAAGTACATTTGTTCTTCTAGCCTGGAAAAAAAAAAGTCTAATGGATCTTGATTTGAATCTAATTATTTTTCTTGGTTTCAACCCCATTTTGCTTAATAGTGCATCGCTTCTCTGGCTTTCTGCTCTGCTTGATGGGTGATAACGGTTGAATAAATGATTCTGTTATCATCTCTCCGAAATGATAGCTCTGTTTCAAAGCTTGAACCGTTTTTTTGGAAGGAGGCGAGTAAGGTATGGATAACCTTAACGTCAGGAATGATTTTTAGGACTTGTGCAATACTGAATCAGTAGAAAAAAAACATTTTAGGTTCCCAAACATTACTTTGAGCAACAACAAAAAAAAACCTAATGTTACGGAAAAATTTTGCATGGTAGAAAATAATATTCTTCAGATTTTTCAGGCTGCTGGGTTTTGCCTGTAAAAACAGACGCAAATGAGACAGTCAGAGTCTCCAGAATAACTGTCTCAAAGATGCGGACAACCTGACCAAGTCACTTTCCAAGTCAAAGTGTACCTGAGACTACTGATTTTTTTTTTTCTTCCAAAAAAAAGCAAAGGATCGTCACTCCAAATATTGAGTTTGTTTAGTTTTTCACTGTTTATTGTAGATCTTTACAATTGTAGATTACTATTGTAGATTGTTCACTCTTTATAGTAGACATTTCTTATTTTAATTGCATTTTTTCTGGCATTTTGCATTTTGTTTAATTGCATTATTTTTTAATATTTGCTTTTCATGTGCCTAAGATTGCTGTATACACTGCGGAATATGTAGTGGGGTCCAAAGTCTGAGACCACTAGTGAAAATGCTTCTATTTTGCATTCTTTTTTTATAGAAATTACAAATGACATTATTAGCCTTAACTTGAGTGAAATATTTACATGAGCTGGTGTGGACTCTACATGATGATCCATGTTAGAGCAAATCCATTGGGGTGTCCTCTGATCGCATGCTTCACGGGAAGAGAGACCTCTCACTGACAATCTGACCTTTTTAACCCATTCGATATCAAAAATTTGCTTCAATTCGGAAGTAGAGCAGAATCTTCAATATTGAACATTCAGGAAATTGAAAATTGTTCTTTCTTTGTCTTGAAAGTTTCAAAATTCGAAAACTTTCTGTTTATTTAAAAAATAAATAAATAAATAAATAAAAAATTCCAGATTTTCAATGCGGTCTCAGACCTTAGCACGCACTTAGCCTTGCGTATATGGATGGTGCTGGCCTGCAGCAGCAATGTGTGATCTCAGGCTGATGTAATGGGCTTCATATGAATATATATGTGTGGGTATACAAAGCAAACAATCTAATGAAATTAACTTCAGAAACATGGAGAAATATGTACAGAAAGAAGTAAATAATGACTCATCCTCAGCCTTAAAAATACCAAAATGCAGGTCCCGATTTCACCCTTAAAGACCTTTTTATGCGCTCCTTAGGATGACTCAGTACTGGACCCAACAACATAGCTGGTAATATTTATGACATTAACCCATGATGACACTTTTGGAGCATTACACAAGTCTATGTTTGCTATGACAGCAGTTTGGATAAATGGACATCCTAATGTAAGCTGTTAGCCCCACACACAGTACGCCTACATCCCAGTCTCCATCCTCCGAGACTGACCACTGGTGTGTGTCCTTGTGTGAGTCATAGATCCTGGACCCAAATTCGCGCTGACTAATGCGGTTATGGTTACCGTAATGAGAAATAACTAACAATTTGTGCATCGTTTCAAGATTTAGTATTGCTCCTTAAAATTACAGCAGGAAAAAAAAAAGTTAGAGGTTCGTTTGTTCGATCTGGTAAGAGCCAGTTTTTGCGTTTTGGTGGGGGGGGGGGGGGGGGTATAATTTAGTGCTGCTTGTCCTGCAGTCATTGCAGTGAGGTGCTTTTCTATAGGGTTCGGAGAGCGGAGGATCTGATAGCTAGTTTTAGGGTTCATGCTGAGTGCTGTGCAATTTCCTGCAATTAGGCAGTCTGATAGAGCTGAGATAGAAAGAGATTGTACAATGCACAGTGCAAGTGTTGTAGCATTGGCGAAATCCTTGATCACTAACATACAGTTATCTGCAAATTTCTTTTCAGTCAAGTCATGATTGTTTTATATATATTTATATATATCCATCCATTTTGGATACCATATACCGCTTATCCTACACAGGGTCGCAAGGAGCCTGGAGCCTATCCCAGGGGACTTGGGGCACAAGGTGGGGGACACTCTGGATGGTGTGCCAATCCATCACAGGGCATAATCACACACACATACACACACACACACACACACACACACACACACACACACACCCAGTTATGTACTACAGACAATTTAGAAGTGCCAATCAGCCTACAAGGCATGTCTTTGGATTGGAGTGGGGGAGGAAACTGGAGTACCCGGAGGAAACCCCCGAAGCATGGGAAGTATATACTGTACATACTCTTGGTGGCACAGTGGTGCATAGGGAAGCAGAGCAACCTCACAGCTCCAGAGATCCTGGTTTGATCCTGAACTCGGGTTACTGTCTGTGCAGTTTTTGCATGTTCTCCTCATGTCCATGTGGGTTTCCTCTGGGTTCTCTGGTTTCCTCCTACCTCACCAAAACATTACGCTTAGTGGCTTGACTACACTAAACTGCCCAAAGTTGTGACTATGTGTGAGCGTCATGCTCTGCAATCGACTGGCATCCCTTCCAAGGTGTATTCCTGCCGAATGCCCAGTATTAGGATAGAATAAGGAATAAGGATGAATTACTGAAGATGAATGATTACAATTCTACAGTATACTGCAACATTGCTACACTTATCAAAACAATGGTCGGATTAAACGTGTGAGCTTTTACTAGACCCCTTGTGTTTATTGATGACGTGTTTCATAAGAGAGATGTAGCAATGAGAACTTTAATTTAAGAGAAACTGTTCGTATTCCCAGGTTCAAAGTTTCAGAAAGAAAGTCTATTTAAACGATAGATGTCAAAACAGAGCAGGTTTATATAACAGCTGTGACACCTCGTTCATCATACTGATGGAGAGGATTAGATCATTACAAAGGCTGAGGGTTCAGACGGTTGTGTTTTTGCTGATCCCTGCTCTTACATTCGTTGGAACATTAAAAAAATAAAAGAATGAATAGAGCATGAACCTTGAAAACTCTTGAAAGAACTGTCTGTTTCCGTGTATGCTAGGTTTTATTGTACATATCTGAGGATGACATCTTGTCTTCTTTAATGTCCTGGGTTAAATATCACTCCTCTTATCACTACACTTATAGACAAATATTGATTTTGGACATTCGTTTTCCATTAAATATTATTATCCCAATCTCATTATTGCTGTAAATTCTGATTTAAGACAAGAATCAGTGTTACTACAATCCACAACAATGCACAATAATGTAGCTCTGCATTATATTATATTATATTATATTAGTCCTTAGATTCTGTTAAACACTTAACAATTTATTGGAAATACAACAGGAAAAAAGGTATTTTAAATGTTTCAATATTAGTATTAGTAATATTAATATACATAGTGTAGCTTTGTGTAAGGAGTTTATTTATCATTAGTAATATCATATTAGTGCTTATATTTGGTTCATATCCAGGGTTCCCAGGACAGACTCTGGATTCACCACGGCCCTGACCAAGATAAAGCAGTTACTGGTTATGAATAACGCAATCAATTAATTTATATTACATTTTCATCACACCTCTAAGCATTATAAACATCATTTATGAAAATTGACACATAAAACTCCATCTTGCTTAGGAATCGTGCATGTTTGAGCACTGGTCTGAGTGTCAGGGACTAAAAACTAGTCATTCCAACCCTTTATTTCACCTTTTCACTCTTAGATCATAAAGTACCAAGACAGAAAGCGATTTTCTTTCCCCAAATGTTATTGAAAATTGAAAATTGATGTTTTTCAAAAATGTATGTCAAATAAAGTACATTTGTGCATTTCTAGTAAAGTACACTATAAGTATAATGGAAACAATTGACCATTAATCCAAAAATAATTAATATATTAATGGTTTCATACTGATGAATTAATGCATGAACTAATCCTTAGTGCATCAGGAAATAATGAAGGGTATACATTAACAGCCAACTGATAATAATAATAATAATAATAATAATAATAATAATAATAATAATAATAATAGTGGTAATTGTTAAGTATTGCCATATTGTTAACTACTCTGTTACATTTAAGTAAGGCTATTTAAGTAACTTGGGACATTTCACAATTCGCAGTGCAAAGCCAACACCACTAGCAATTTGATATTGAGATCACATGGTCCAGATCAAACCACTTTGTCAGTGTGATGTTATAGAAATGGGTATGATTTGGTCTCACAGGAGGTTAATCAGTTCAAACACCCAGTAGTATGTAGTTATTACGGTGTTATGGTGTACATTCGACTGTTTAGATGTTCATGCTTTATTATACATTGAATGTTTCATTCCACAGATGAAAATATAGATGCTTCATTGTTTCCTGACGTGCCTAATATGTATTGATTCATCATTATGAGTTTCATTTGAACAAAAATCTAAAATGAAACATAAGGGCTAAACATGCGCTGTCCAGAAAAAAAAAAAACCTTTTATCACTGGAAATCATTGCTTCTTTAATTTAATCACACTCAGACCTCCCATGATCCCAAGCAAACCCGATCTTCAAAGGGTAGTGGGGTCAGCACTTTCATTTAAGTTAACCAGACAAATATTGTGCTGACCCCTGAGCCTACTTCATTACTCTAGTCCACTGGGGGTTGGTGGTGGGTTAAAATGGTCTGATTGTACAAGGCACTCCAAGGTGACACTGGACCTTATTGTCTTAAACAAGCCACTATCAGATGGTATGGAACATTGATCAACCCTTCACCTCAGCTCTGAATTCTCCCAGTCAAGCCTTGGTCTTATTTGGTAATTTAATATAGGCAAGCAAATAGCAGCAGGCCTCTGGGGTCAGGAAGCTCATTGGTATATCATTGAGAGTTGATCAGGTGGTGTATTTGTTAGAAACGCTGTGAGGCAATCAGGAGCCAAGTAAGTAATGTGATAGCACAGACTTTATTGCATCCTGTGGTTTTAGTTCTTAATTTTTAACAATAAAAACGTATGCAATTAAATTGGAGCATGCAAGGCCTCTCTGATAGGAAAACCCTCTGTTTATGGGCTCTACACAGAAACCTGAAGGGTTCCGTTGGAAAAACATATATAAATCATGCACACGAATTCTCAAATCTGATTGGTCTGACTGGTCAGAATTTTCTATAACACAGGTCTGACAGTAGTGACGACAGAAATTCTAATCACAGGTTTATTTTAATGCACTCTTTCTACTATATTATTGTTGCTCTCTCGCTGTCTGACGCATCCTGATGCCCCTTCTGCTCCTCCTCGCTGCTTGACCCATCCTGATGCCCTACTTCTGGTTGGAGTTCTCATCGG
>CM074918.1:24390130-24413153 GCA_037576815.1 Pangasius larnaudii | reverse complement strand
AAATATGATGATTGGAAAACTGCCATATTCTTGTGTATTAGGTTACAAAAAGTCAAATTTAGGACAAGTTGTAACCTTTCAGATGACATCATTTACATGCCATCATAAAAACCATTCAAATACAATTGCTTTGAAATGAATGGTCTTTTCCATTCATACAAACAGTTACTACTGTGCACAGAAATTATTCCACTGTGTCCAAAGCTACATGACTGGCTCGTGGAGAGACTGAGGACTTTTCACTATGCAGCAGGTGTTAAGCTTCTGCTATCGACTGAGTGCTCATGTTTATAGTGTTGTACTATGTAGCTCTTAAGAGTGGAGATTATGTCATTTGCTGGCCTGAATCAGGGTTGAGCACTTCAGTAAACAGACACTAGGCGATGAAGTGTCCTCCAACACCACTGACGTACAGCTGGGGTAGATGGAAGGTTTCCATATGCTTCCATACTAATTATGTATGCTTAGGTTTCCTAAAAAAAATGTAGCAGCTCAAAGATTATGTTTCAAGGTTATGATATGATATGATATATGATATATGATATATGCTACTAATAATACTGAATATCATGGTTAATTTTTACGAGGGTCCCTAGAGGAATAGTGGTTAGGCCACGGCGCTTTCATTGCTACAGCCCTGGTTCGATTCCCGGTCAGGGAACCAACCCCAGCCACTAGGGATGCACAGTGCACTCCCAGTGCCCGAGCCTGGATAAAATTGGGGAGGGTTGCGTCAGGAAGGGCATCTGGCGTAAAACCTGTGCCAAATCTAATATGCAGACCAATGATCTGCTGTGAAGAACAACAACAGCAGTGATGGTTGAGTTTTATATGAGCCTTTCCTCCATATTTCTTATTGCAGAATTGGTCTTTGGATGTTTTTGTGTCTCTGCGATACATATAAAAAGCTTTTCCTCTGTAATTTGCTTTGTTTGGGCTGCATCCATCAGCTAGGGAGTTGTTTGTTGGTAGGTCATTGGCCAGGGGGGCTTCTGAGCTCTTGCTCAAACACCCCTTTCAATATGGCCTTCTTTTCTCATCATTCTAAATGTTTCTTGAATTATCTCTACTGTACAGTCACAGAGCAGAGCGAGCTGATGGATGTAAAAACATTCCCATATTCGCACACACCCTTTCTCACTCACGGAATGCTCTCGCTAACACTGAAACCATAGCTAGCAGAGGCAGACCACTTTACGTCTCTTCTCTAGTCTCTGTTTAGGTTTGAACCGTGCAGCTGGAAACAATGAATGGATATCATTTTACTAGTCATGACTGAAACTCTTCAAAGACAGCGAAAGAGAGGAAAGACTCTCCATCCTCACCGCTGTTTTATTTAGGTTTCTTAACTGTACTCTTCTTGCAACTCAACCGATTAGAATAGTTTGAAACAGCACTGCTGTTGACATTGCGTAAAGGCCATGCAGCATTACATAAACACCATAAATCACTTTTGATTACTTTAATTCATCCAACACAAACGTCTATGTTATTTTACTTCTTTAACCCCTCCCTCTAAAAATCTGCCGCAACTTCCCTTGGCATGTGCCACCATCTTGATGCCTTTTATGCACTCGATCATGTGAATCGATTTAGAAAAAAAAAGCTTCGGAAACCACTGAAGTAAGATGTTTTTTTTTCCATGTGGGAATCAGGACGAAGCTACGTGAACGCGATGGGCCCCAAAATATGTATGCCCCATCACCAGTGCCAGTGAGCTGCTGGCCTTCTGCCTAGAACCACAAATGCTGACAGGCCTGAACCTCCTTCAGCCTGGAGACCAATACAAAGCACCTTTTCAGCGCTCTCTCTCTCTCTCTCTCTCTCCCTCTCTCCTTCACTTCGCCTTGGTCCAGTCACCTCCTAGAGTTTGGAGGCAAATGTCTGCAGCTAGGGTTCAGGATTTCCATTACAGGTTTTTAGAAACATGTGGTGAAGACAGCCCAGGTGAACTATGAAAGAGCAGCACCTTTCATGTGTGCGTCTTTGGAATTAATTCACAAAACGTCATTTTTTTTTTCTCACTTGGAGTAGTAAATCTACATCAGAGCTTTTTCTTATGGATTAGGTAATAAAGCTTGTTCTAATGATGACAGTTTGTATTAGTCATTTGTCCCTCTGGGCTCATGGTTAACTTGACGTCATCGAGTTTTTGGGAAAATCCTAACATAGAGCCAGCTCCAGACTCAATAGAAACAGTTTAAATTATTGATTTATTGGTGTTGAAAACGATCACCCTTGAGTCTTGAGTTCATTCCTCTGCCCATTTCCTGATACTCTGAGGTATAAATACAGTATGAAGTTTCACATCCATTACCATGGGTAAAACCAAAGACCGACTATGGACCCAAAAGAGTCAGATTGAAGTCAGATATTGAATGGGTGGATACAAATAAATTAAAAAAAAGACCATTATGACAATGGGGGGAAAAACAAAGAAGAACCCCAGTATCACAGTTTCAGATTTGCATGGCTCAGTTGATATTTGAGGCTGTCAAGTTTCAAAACCAGATGAACAGACAACACCTTCATCACAACAAGCTGTTTAGATGAGCTGCACAAAAGACCAAACATCCCCGAACCGGCAACTGGAATCTCACGCTGGCTTTGCACACCATCTGCATGTTTGATGGTGGATCATTAATGATTTCGGGATGCCTTGCAGCTAGTGGTTGCTGGCATCATTAATTCCTCTAAGTACCAGAATTTTCTAGTTGAAGACAAGATAATGACCCCAAACATCCACCCAAAATCAACACAAAACTGTTTACTGGAACACAAACTCAGTATTTTGCAATCAGTGACAATTTCATTCTAAATTGAAGAGGGGAGTCGAAAAAAATATAAAGGAGCTTGAAAATGTCCAAGATCCCTCTGTGCTGTTGTTCTCTACAGAGGAAGCATCACCAAACTTTAACTGTGTGGGCTGATAGTTTCAAAACCAATGTGTTACTGAACTATTATTAAGAAAGCACTGAAATTGAAATAAAACTATATTGTGTCCCCACAGCAATTTATAAGGTATCCATATATTATGATCAAATATAGTCTTTACTATTATTTTATCTGTTTGATTTTTTTGTGTGTGTGAAAACAAAGAAAGGGAGATTGTCTTGTCTGAACACAAACGTCTTGTCACAGGTAGACAGGTGTAGAGTTGTGGGAGAATCTTTCATTTTAATTATATTGTACCCTTAAAACAAACACAGACATCCCTGTGTACTCCAAAGGGCAATTTTACTCTAGCTGCAGGCTGCAAGCTAATTACCTACACAATAGACACTTACACAGCAGACACTGAGTGACTTTAGCATATCAGAAGGGAAAACAAGAGGAAAAGCAACAAAGGGGGTCTGACGGTAGGTAGACAAAAAAGACAAAAAGTTCACCCTTTGCTTAGTGTATTTTGTGTCTGCTTGAATAGGGGAGGTGGGTTAATAGTTTGAAGTTAAATGTGAAAACATCAGGACTTTGAATATTTTACAGCTGTAAAATACACCTTAGTGTGTGTGAAATGATCATATTGTCCTGACAACAAAACATTAGTACCTAGACCCATACTTTAACTTTAGCTTACAAAGCGTCTTTACCAAAAAAAAACCTTGAATATTATATAATACTAGTTAAAATTTATGCTTAGCAAATAATAATGGCTTAACAGCCGCAGAAGGTTAATGTGAAATGCACCTTGGACCTTTATTGACTCTGTAAATACTGCATTCCATACTGAGTTATGAGGAAAAAAGTTAGCCAAGAGAGGTATGTCCCTATGGAGCAGCTCTTCTGCACAGTTTCAATTAGAGATCATTTAAAACCCAGTGCGTCTTTACTACTGGTTTTATTGGCAGAGGATGTCGTGACAGTAACCGCGAGTCTGTTAAACCTCTTATTTCCATATTAGATCTGTGTCCTCAGATGTATTATAACTTTAGTGTATTTGACTTAGTGCTGGAACACAGCAAATCCTATTATTCAGTGTTTATCCAGTTCTGCACATTATCTCTACGGATGAATGGCTTTGAATTGAGGAAGAGCACACATGTGGTGTATGTGGTCTGGTTGTTTATAGTGGCCCATATTACTGATTAACTATTAACTTTAAATGCCCAACACCAACCCCGGGCCCTTATCTCAGATCCTGATCCCAGCGAGCTCTGACTGCTATTGACATTCCAGAGAGAGAGAAAAAAAAAAAGTGCTGTGCAAACACTCCATCCTTCTCTAGCAGGTGATGGTTGGGACCACAGCAAAGTTGAAAGCATTTTATGGATTGTTCTTTGGTGTGATGGTGCTCTGTCTCTAAAAAAACAGCTATACATAGTTCAAATAGTCAAACTGAAAAAGAAATCATTTTAAATACATTTGAAATGATCCCTTGAACACATGAATGGACCAGCATATGTTTACCTGGCTGCGTTAAAAGGAACACCCGAACCCCTTCTCATTGACGCAGTAATCCAATCAGCCAATCATGTTGCAGCACCGCAATGAATAAAATCAAGCAGATACAGGTCAAGAACTTCTGTTAATGTTCACATCAAACATCGATAAGAGGAAATTGTGAGCTCAGTGATTTTGACCATGCCATGGTTGTTGGTGTCAGACAGACTGGTTTGAATATTTAAAAAAAAAAATAAAAATCTTCTGGGAGTTCAAACAGAATGGCGCGAAAAACAAAACACATCCATTGAGTAGCATGGAAACGCCTTGCTGATGAAGGAGTAATGGGGAGGAGTAATGGCCAGACTGGTTTGAGCTGACAGGAAGGGTATGGTGGCTCAAACAACCACTCTTTACAACCATGGTGAGCAGAAAAGCATTTCAAAACGCACAACCATGGTGTACCTTGAGGCGGATGGGCTACAACAGTAGAAGACCACATTGGCTTCCACTCCTGTCAGCCAAGAGCAGGACCAAACCTGGACATCACCTACTCTTTATCTAATATCCAAATGTCCAGCTACTTTGTCATGGACAGATTTTAAAGCTAAATCTTAAATAATTTCACATCCAAACATGCAGTTGAGACATAACTGCTTCTAATCTTGCTTTATAAAGTGATGTTCCTTGACAACCAGCAGAGAAAATGCTCTAATCTCACTCATGAGTTCTGCACAGAGTACAGTGCATGAGTACAGTGAAGTCTTAATGCTAGTATCAGTGTCTGAAATCTCTTGAAGGCTCATTTCTGTAATAGTAGGTTTGCGCTCCTACTCTTTCTTCTTCCGAGGAGAAGGCAAAGAGAGGGACGTTGTCAGGTTCTCCACGAGGATGTGAAGAGACATGTCTGAAAGGTGCCATGAGACTGAGGGGCTTTTTCTGAGACAAAGCTGCAAAATTCCAGCTGAATGAAAAATAGTGAGGTGGATTTGCAGTCACACAAGAATGGTGATGCCTCCTCTGACTAATTCATGAAATATGTAATACCACTACTACTACTACTACTACTACTACTACTACTACTAATAATAATAATAATAAGAAGAAGAAGAAGAAGAAGTAGAAGAAGGAAGATTCAGTGTCCTATAGACAAGATATGAAAGTGAAAAAGATGTGCAAGTTAATGTATGCATATCTTGCACAGAAGGGAATGTAATATTCCCCTTAATTATACACTCCAAGAGAAGAAAGGTTCTTCACTAGTTCTTTACAGATTCATTAGATAATTAAAGGCTCTCAGATTCCTAAAGGGTTAAACTTGCTGACAGGCAAAGACTCTTGTAAAGTTCTACATAGATCACCAAGTATCGCGTAAGGTTTCTACATTTTCGAAGAGTGATCATCACCCTGTTGCCGGTTCACCGGTTGTCCATCCTTGGACCACTTCTGGTAGCTACTCACCACTGCATACCTGGAACACCCCATAAGATCTGACATTTTGGAGATGCTCTGACCCAGTCGTCTAGCCGTCCCAATTTGGCCCTCGTCAAAGTCACTCAGATCCTTACGCTTGCCCATTTTTCCTGCTTCCAACACATCAACTTTGAGAACTGACTGTTCACTTGCCCCATCCCTTCCCAGGTGCCATGTTCTGTTAGTACAAACGGACATGCATACCGACTTGTCCAAACGTGAATATAAGAACTCGCAAATAGCTGTTTCTAGCTTACTGATG
Organism: Pangasius larnaudii; assembly: GCA_037576815.1. Lineage (NCBI taxonomy): Eukaryota > Metazoa > Chordata > Actinopteri > Siluriformes > Pangasiidae > Pangasius > Pangasius larnaudii. Next base: position 24,407,038 of record CM074918.1, on the reverse strand, counting down.
ATAGAGAAAGAAAAGAAGCGACTGGCAATGCTCATGTTTTAATCTTTAATTTTGCAAATCTATCAGGAACACTTGTTGAGAACAATATCATCTCATCTGTCAGGTAGATAATGAAAATGAATACTTGAACAAATTGTAATACTTTTGCCCGTGCACGGTTTTGTGTCTGTGTGTGTGTGTGTGTGTGGGTGTGAAAATGATTCTGAGAACTACGTTGTACCTGTAAATCAATTAACAGAAGGTTAACGGTTGTTTCTGCAAAACGATCCTTTATCCCTCTAACAAATATCCTGAATTTATCACATTCGAATGCAAAATCTTGGCACGGAGTAAAATTAGCTGGTTAAAACAAGATCCTCTACAAAAAAAAAGGGATTAGCTGGCTATAAAAATGTACATTATTTTATATTTAACTTAATATTCACATTTGTGTATATAAAAACATTGGAAGCATGAATGTGCTGAGTACCCACTACAAAAAAATATTCTTTGTACCATTGTGTGTCAATGAAATATCTCTTTAAGTTAAAAAAAAACAAAAAAACAATTCATTATGAATAACTGCTTCTACTGTAATTAATTCATATTTTCATTATTGTATTGATTTTTTGAAGTTTTGATTCATTTTTTTTAAAACAATAAGTCAATAAATTAACATGCGATCTCTTTCCCTGAAAGCCAATGCTGTGTCAGCAAGTGAAGTTAAGACAGGTTCCTTTGTGTGTGTGTGTGTGTGTGTGTGTGTGTGTGTGAACATATTTCTGGGAATGTTGTAGAATAGAAAAAAATACAATGTAAAAAAAAAAAACACACACACACAAACAAAAAAGGTTGCCAGGAAATTTGTCCACTCGAGGGAAGCGAACAAAAAAACGAGGAATTATTCAGGAGTCCATACAAAAAAATAATTCACTGTAAATATAATATTTATATATAAATTTATATATTTTACATATTTTTTAATATATTTACAAATATACCCAAAACTATATACCATGTATTTTTTTTTTTTTATCCTTTAAGAATAACTGCATGGGCTTTCATTTGATAACCGTGTTATCAATATAAAAAATGGAATGTGGAAAAAAAAAAAAACCAACAATCTTTCAAAAACAGACCATAAGCAGTGTAGTTTTCTTTTCTTTCATGTCCTTTTATGTGCTAGCTGGAGTTTTCCTTTTTAACAAGTTTCCTGTTTTTCTCCCTTTCAGTCTCTCGCCCGTTTCATTTAGTGTGGTCCGTGTTTTGTTTTTTTTTTCTCTCTCTCGGTAACGAAGAGTCCTTGGAATGCCGAGCTGCACCGTGGAATCACTGGCCGGAACGCTGACGAACGTCGAGAACACAAAGCAAAATGGAAGTACAAAAAAAAAAAAAAAACAGAGAGAAGACCCTTGGGAATAACTCATCTTTTCAGTCAAAGTTAAAAAAAAAAAAAAAAAGGTAAAAAAAAAAGTATCACTGGGTCCACAATCTCTATTTAAGAGCTTGGTCACGTGTTTTTTTTGTTTTTTTTTTGAGAGAGAGAGTGTGTGTGAGTGTGCACAATTTGTGTATCATCACACACTTACTGGTTCATCTTAAAGGACAGCAGCATTGCCGGGAATCCCTGCATCCCATGCTCCGTAAGTCCAGTGGGAGCCGTGAGGGAAGGAAACGAGGCAAAAAAAAAAAAAAGAAGAGGAAGACAAGAGTTTGAGGAGTCACAGGTCTCCTGCTGGTGTGATCGTGAGCTTCCAGGAGCCTCATGTTTTCATGCCACCGTTGATGTGCTGGTATTTGGGAAGGCACGGCTCGTCCGGTAAGGGCTCGTGAGAGAACACCGAGTCGTCTCCAGACGAGCAAGAGCTACGAGTGTCCGGGAAACACGGCGAGTACTGCTCTGTTGGAGCGCACAGGTCGATGTATTCCTACAGAAAGCGAGAGAAGACTCAGTCTTAGACGCACATAAAGCAAGAGAACGCAACCCTATACCCATCCTTTACACATATATCATTTATTAAATATATTTATACACATATTTATACTTATATATTGTTTCCTTGTTTCCTTTCAAATACTTCACACAGATTTTTTCAAAATGTCAGCCATAAAAGCAGTTTATCAGCTTCACACAAAGCAACATGATGTCACGTTTTTTTTTTTTTCTTCTTCCTCACAGTCTATGCTTCCAATCGAAATATTTCCGACAAGGCAAAGATTTCTGAAAGACAGGAATGTCCCTACGTCATTTGCAGAAACAACATTTGTGCAAATGACGGCTAATGAAACGACACTGGGGCGTACGTGTGGTTCAAACCAAGAGGCTTTAATGATAAAAGAACCCCGCCAGAAGAGGAAAGAACAGAATTTTGCTTCACTTCAGACTAATGAGAAATAGAAACGGGCGTTCGTGTCGAGCAGACTGCAAACATGTGTTTACAACTACAGCATCCAGTGAAATGCAACACTACATGCCAAAGAAACCCCATCTTTCACATATAATACTTTTTTTTTTTTTTTTTTTTTTTGGAAAATAGGAAAGAGGATTTTTTTTTTCTGTAGTTAACTCGATCCATTTCCCCCCTCCTTTTTGTGGCTTCTACAGAAAATTTTAAAGCAAAGGAAGAGGTTTTGGTATCTGAGGGCTAGCGTTTGGTTTGGACTCCCCCTGCCTCAACACAAGGCGGCTCACATTACTAAAGACCTTCACATCTGTGAGCAGTTTGAGAGGTTTGGGGTTGGTGAGGGAGAGAGAGACAGAGAGAGAGAGAGAGAGAGAGAGAGAGAGAGAGAGTAAGACAGGGGAGGAGGAGGAGAGAGAGGAAGAGCATGCAAAAGCCACTTATTGCATTTCAAAAGTTCAAAACTTTTTCTCTTTCCAGATCCAAACTGAACCTACAAGTCCTGACAGATTTCCATCCTGTGCCATGCCGCACTCTGTCATGCGGATATGTCGGATGACAGCTCAGGATGGAAAGAATCAGGGCTGGCGCTCTGTTCGGAGAGATGGGGCCAGAAATTAAGCAATGTTAGCGCAGGGGTTGAGGCCTGGAGCAAATCAGGGCTCATGTAACTCTTGACCCTGAGCACTGCTGTAAAACCCATCTTATGATTTCTTCCTCTTTCACACTCTCTCTCTCTCTCTCTCTCTCTCTCTCTCTCTCTCATTTCCCTCCATGATTCTTGCTCAATCTTGCAGGCTGTAGCCAGGAAAGACTGATAAATTCCAGGACTGCAGGAAGATGTGTGAGCGGACATGTACAAAATATGCGTTGTGTATTTCGGTGTGTGTGTGTGTGTGTGCACGTGTCCATCCGCCTCACCTCTTGGCTTGCCAGCGTGAGAATGCGGTCCAAATCCTCCACCAGCTGCTTGAATGTAGGCCTCTGTGAAGAGATTGCGTGCCAACAGTCTTTCATCATCATATACCTGTGAATCAGAGAAAAAAAAAAAAAATGAAAGTTAACAGCTGACATCATGCACCATCCCACTACGACGAGACCCAAAACCATGACGTGTAATACAATCCAACAGAAACTACAATACAATACTATCTTACAGGGTGTACATGTAACTAGTGACTTGCAAAACAAAGTACTGTACTTGAAGTACAGTAATGTCACATGTCTGAGTACTGCCAAGAATTTTTTTTGATTTTATTTCATCGGCAGTAAAACAATTCTTACAGTTATGACACATATAAAGTGCATTTCTCATAGATTACCTTTCAAAGGGCATTGAGAAGCAAACTGCATCACTATCATGTGTCAGTCATTATGAGTTGACAATTAACACCGCGTGTTGAAAGACAGGAATTAAGTCGAAAGACGGAAAAGAAATTTAATCTGCCTGAGAAATGTGTTTTATATAATGTACTCCAGGACAATAAGCTGACTAAAAAGCGCCGCATCTTGACATCAAACGGAGCACAAAGGGCAGCCATGGGCAATACGATGACCATGGTGAGCTAGTCTGATTTGATTTCGAGATTTTTGTTTTTTTTGTAACTGCCTGTGACATTTTCTAACTATTTCCCAAAATATTAAACTAGTCACCTAATTTAAACCACCAGAACCTTGACCAGGCAGTTACTAAGGATGAACGAATAAAGATTGTACGTTCATGTTAATGAAAGTGTGCCTCTATTCCACATGTATATTCGTACACCTGTTTAGAACATTTTATCTGATGTTATGTTATCAGTTGTCCGTTCTGATTAATGTATTCAGTTACATCCATGTTATTTACACAAAAGTCACGTCCTGTGTTCGAGGCATAGTTTTTAATCATCGCAAAAAGCTAGCTAACTCGCATTGGCTTAACACTAAATAAGCTAGCTACATTTACTAGCACTCTCATTGGTGTACGTTAGCTAAACATAAAGAGTTAGCTTGCCATATACATTATAAATTAAGGTATTCATTATAGCTAGCTTAGACTAGATAAACAAAAAAAACGCATAATAGTTAGCTTAGATGTTTCTCAGATGTTTAATAAGTAAACTGCGGTTATCACGAGAGGTTTCCATTATATTGCTAAACATTACATACATATGCTAGACAGCTATCTAGCTCATGAGTAAGCTTGCATGCACAACTCTCCTAAATTAGCTTGTAGTGTTCCCATTTAAAGGAAGTGTTGCATGTATAGGTTTACTCAGGCAATTAAAAATTCCGTCCACTGGGTGAGTTCATGATAAGCTTAAATAACTGAGAAATGATGACTCACTAATAGCCATTTCTAACACATTATTGGTATAATATCACAAGATAGAAATGGTTAACACTGGCCCATGCCGACATCTCCATTTTGTCATGTAGGAATGGGACATGACTTACAGATCATTGGTGCAGTTGGCTGGTTTGTCCATGCGATGGCCCTCCTTTAGGAGTTTGAAGAGCTCTTCCACAGGAATTCCAGGGTACGGCGAGCCACCCAGTGTGAAGATCTCCCACATGAGCACCCCGAACGACCATCTGATAACATACCAAACTCACACATTAATCATCACCGCAGTCATGCAATACATTCCAGGACTTTTTCAGAAACATCACAATGTTGCATTTGCTAACTGAATGACAATGTAGTGGGCACCAGATCCACATTCATGCTGTTCAACAACTATCAACAAAAAACAGTTAACATATCATTACATATTGCAGAAATCAACTGCAGCTCTCGGCTGCATAACCCTAAATGAGGAACTGTCCTAGTCACTGTCCTAGTCACTGACAAATACTGAGCCATTCGTGTCATTGCGGAATTGCGATTTTTTTACGATCATTATACAGTACTAACAAAGCAAAGGCTGTAAGAGACTAAATGCAGTCTTTCTCCTGGGAGTTCCAGCCCATGAGACCATGCCTGCGGCAAGTGGACACCCGGCCTCAAGGGGACTAAAAGCTGGCCTTTGTCCTTGTTGGACAGCCACAATGACACATACTGTTCAAGCCAAAACAAACATCAGTTTAGACCCACAGGAAACAAACTGCTGTAAGGCAGGACGTGCAGGGAAGTGATTTTTTTTTTTTTTTTATGCACACTGATCCTGTGTTACATCATCTTGGGATACAGAGGCCGATATATAAATAGAAAGAATGAAATCTAGATAATGTCTTGTTCCAACTTATCAAAATAACGACAAAATAGCCAATGCTAATTTGGGGCCAGTGACCCTTGTCGTCCACTGAAGTAAAGAACAGCGCGAAAGAATCGCAATGAGTAGAACTACTTGGGAAAACGTGCTTAATAAACATCTCGCAACATCGGCAAGTGTACCAAAAACACATCTTACACGGACACAAGCGCCTTTCAGGTGACCCGCAACACAAAGAAGCTCTCTGATTCCGTTCACTCCGGCAACCCGGCATTTGTTTACCTCCCCGTCCACTTTGTTTGTCTCCCCTTTTATCAAATGGTGTATCTTTTCACACATGCGGCTATCCATCAGCATCACGTTGTAAGCAAGAGCTAACCTCTGTGCGATCAATCAGCTGACCTCGTCGCACGGGAACTCCTTCCAAAAGGTCACGAAAGCCTTCTGAACCTTCAGGTGTCTCAACGCTATATGAGACCATTTGTAACTATTACGCAGTCATTCGAGTGTGTTTGCTTGTACACTTGTACACTTGTACGTGTTTTTAATTATAGTGTTAAAGAGGAGACGTGTTTTTTTTTTTCTTTCACGGAAATAATCAACATCAGTCCTTTCTGCAAAATCATTACAGTCTGCGTTTTTCACACACACACACACACACATACACACTATCAGTTCCAGCAACCTCAGCAGGTTTGCAAACCTCCTGGGAGATCTACTCATCAAAACAGCCTGTTTGTTTTTCTTATTTACACGTTAATGTAATCTGATGTCATGTCCCTAGCTGCATGCTTAATAGGCCAATAGGACGGCCAATTACAACACAGAGTGATTAGTAATGGGAGCAACATAAAAGCTGTTAACAAGGGCGAGATTCCTCTCAAATCTGGCTTGATTGGCCAAGACACACACACACACACACACACACACACACACAGCTTACTCTGCTGCACATAATAATCCATTAAACGCAAATTCACGGTCCACTGACCATGAATGTAGGAGCAAACTCCAAACACCAGCCCACACACTTCACACATCACACTAACATGCAGACGTGCGCTTCTTTCCTCGGACACGTCATGCTCTCTCTCTCTCTTTTTTTTTTTTTTTTTTTTTTTTGCCCATATGCTATCCGTGCCTGCAATCCAAATTCCTTCAATCACCCATCTCATTCTGCGAGAAAAAGAATTCAATCGGCAGGATTATATCATCCCTTGAACAACAAGAAAGGAGGGCTGTAAAAAAAAGATGGAGTGAGAGGAGGGAGGAAGGGGTTACTTCCGTGAGGGCCTCGGTGAGGTGAGAGCTCGGCCTGTCTGAGGAGCTTTGAAGCCGGCCAGATTAGTAACACAGCATTGGCCTCAAGTCGAGCGTAAAATCTTTTTGGGTTTTTTTTTTTTTTTCTTTTTTTTTTTTTTTAAACACAGCACTGGCCCTGAACACTCTCCTTCTTTCTCCTTTTGAAAAAAACAAAACAAAACAACAACACCACTCCCTTGATTTTCCACTCTCCCTTTCTTTTTTCAAAACTTTTACAAAGCAAAAATCTTCTTTCGCTAACCCTTCAGGTTAACACACCTCGGAGCTGAAAGGAAAGGCAGCTTCTCTCGTACACTTCCTGAAAGCAGGCTCTCCTACAGTTCCAACTCTCTCAGGATCGGATCGGTTTAAGGCTTTTGACAGTGCTAACGTGCAGCTTTCTACTATGTTGTTCTTCCTCAACTGTAAAAACATATCTTACAGTATCAAATAGTATTTATTCAGTTGAATCATCTTACTGGACCATCTACTTACACATCGCTCTGGTGTGTGTACACGCGGTCGAAAAGCGCCTCGGGAGCCATCCACTTCACCGGCAAGCGACCCTGTGAACACACCCGGAGACAGAGCTTTATGGTCAAGAGGTCAAAACGAGTGATTCCCATCTGAAATATCCCCAGGGTTTTTTTTTTTGTTTGTTTTTTTTAAAAACCTTTTACACTTCATCCACTTCTACACATCTTCCTACTCCAGTGCTCTCATTAAGCAGGAATTTCATTACACCCCAAGCAAGAATGTCTATAAAGGTTCCTAGGATTCCTAACAAGCATGCATAAAGGGATTCACAGATTCGCAGATTCCGTCCAAAAGCTGCTACAGTAGCGCTAAAGAGTAGCGAACAGTGGACTGTCTGGCTAATTATAATAAAAATAATAAAAGTTCAGGCTCTCATCTCAAGCATCTCGCGTAGCTAGTCTTGCCAAAGGCTTGTTTTTAATTTTGCTGGGTGCCGGCCAGCTAGACAGTGTGGAACCAGACTAATACAAAATGCATCTATCAGTCATTATTATTTCTTAGCCTTATGATAATAGATACGTCTGAGCTCACAGATGAAAAATAGTGGAATTAGGTTGATAAACAGAACCTCCAGGAAATGGTTTGTTTATGGAGGTCTGAGATGACTGGTTATCGTTTTTTAACAAAAAATAAAGCACTTTCTACTACCGCGTCGAGCTATTTAATGAGCATTTGAGATTAGATGTCGTGATGCAAGTCCATCCATGGCCATTTTCACACTGTCTCGCTGAAACGCTAAAATTCCTTTTCCGACCAGTTAACTTAATCGCTAAAGTAATCGCTTTGAAATGTATTACAAACCAGTTTAGAGAGGTGTAAGCCAGTCTAAACACGTGTGAATAGCACTCCGAGAGAGAGAGAGAGATTAGTATAATGGTGGGAAATGGCAGGAACGCTGGACTAATGTGTTTAGGTTTATGGCTAATGTGCAAATCCCCTCCCCTCGCCTTCTCATAGCCTGTTTAGACAACAGGGCTTCGGAAAAGGGAGCGAGCGAGAGAGAAAGCTACGAAGCTCGAATGAGTAAAGAACACTATAGTCACTTCACGTGCTTGCTGCCTGGGAATCTGCAAATCCTGCCAAGTCAGAGGAAGAGAGAGAGAGAGGGAAAAAAAAAAGAGAGAATAGAGAGAAAAGTAGGAGAAAGGACGATACGCTATAAAGGAGGGATGTGAGGATAAATTTGCATGTTGCTGTTGAAGGACGTATTTGCATTGGATTAAAAAAAGAAAAAGTAGTTTGGAAAGTGGTTCAACCGAGTGCTAAAATACAAAGTGGAAAAACCCAAACGGCTTACGTTGGTGGTCTTTTTATAGTAATCGATGTTGTGGACGTCCCTGGCCAAGCCGAAGTCTGCGATCTTCATCACATTGCTCTCGGTGACCAACACGTTTCTGGCAGCTAGGTCTCTGTGTATACACTGACGTGGAAAGGTAGACGAAGGGGGGGGGGGACAAGAGAACATGATGATGACAAAGAGATTTCTCTTGGAAAATACAACAATATGGCCAAACTTGGCTGTGTGTGTGAATGTGTGAGTGTGAGTCGGCGTGTATACGTGTGTGTGTGAGCGCAATAAGACATTTTACACATTTCTAGATGAGGAAATTAGTGCGATAAGGGAGTTAAGCACGCACATTAACATTTTATAGGTGCAGCTGCCATGATGTTATGGCCAAAGCACCCAAAAATATGACGCACCGTTTTATGCATACAGTCGGCAAATGATTATGGATTATCCGAATTAACATTATGAACCATTTCTGTAGATGATTCTAATGTTACTTGTAGTAATACAATCTCTAGTGTCAGTGCTTTCGGACTAAGTAAGTAAGTAAGTAAGGAAGGAAGGAAAAAAAAAAAAAAGATATTGCTGCTATGATGTAAGTGATAACACAGAACTGACTTTAATAGTAACGTTAAATATGAAACGAAAGAAACGGTTACTGCTTATCAATACATTAAAACCGCTATCGTTGGCAAGTTACTGTGGTATACGAGAAGTAAAGCACTTTAGGATGCGTCATCATTGGAAAACAATCGAGTTCAAAGCAGTTACGGCATCGCATCAACCTATTTTTAATCATTTTCTTATAACAGCACACCCTGCTGTGGGTTATTACATATTACCTATCAAAATACTGATAAGTGGGAGGAGTGAGTTAATAATATAATGCTGTAATCCGATTTTAAAGCAAGGATTTTGCTTCTCTGTGTGTGAATGAGCGTTTAAGTGTGCGTGTGTGTGTGTGTGTGTGTGTGTGTGTGTGTGTGTGTGTGTGCATTTATTTTATATCTATCTACCTTCTGAGAGGCTAAATACTCCATGCCGCGGGCCACTTGATAAGTGCAGGAGACCAGATCTTTAAAGGTAAGAGGTTCTTCAGAAACACGAGCGATGTCGTACGAGTACTCCATCCCCGGTGGTCGCCTGGCCCTCAGATACTCCCTCAGGTTCCCCTTGGACGCGTACTCCACTATCACGTATAACGGACCTAAGGGGCAGTGAAGCAGGTAACAATTAAAAGCATGTTCACTGTTACAGCCGGTGTGTTGCTAGGCGTTTGCGAAGGCTGTTCTGAGTTTCCTGTCTCCATCTCACCGTCTTGTGTACACGCCCCCAGCAAGTTGATGATGTTTTTATGCCGGCCAATCATCTTCATCATCTCCATCTCTGACACCAGGTCGGAGAGGTCCTTTTCTGTCGCATCGTCTGGGAAAAGACAGAGGAAATGTAGCTTCTTAACTTTTTTTTTTGTGAACTGAAGTTATGGATAGATGCTATTTGTAAAAATAAATAAATAAATAAAATAAAATCACACATCTATTCACAAGCAATTTTAAATGTATACACTGTTACATGGTGCATTTAGTTAAAGTGACTTACAAGTGAAGCATCGAGCTGTTAAAGGACGTGACACCATCTTTTTGCGGCACGAGAGGTAGGAGTTTTATATATTAGTCCTGGTTGTGCATTTAACACAGTTAACCTAACAAACTTAATTTTGAAATGCAATTTGCTTGCTTTATAATTACCGAGAATGGCCTGGACTCCATGACTATTCACGACAGCACTATAAGATTACACTGAGTGACATGCTGCACAGCCAGCCTTTCACTACCTCCGAATTAAAATGGCTTCATTCAATTTAGCGTAATTACCTTCAGGACAGTCGCCTTTTCATTATCATGCCTCTGATCAGCGTTGCACCCGGACACAAACACTTGGCAGACATTCCTCTCCTCTGTCTCTCTGTCATTCCTTGTTTGTTTCTAACTTGCATTAAACTTATTTCGTTCTATCTTGGATCGGAACCCGTAAAAACAGGCTTTAAAAAGTGTATTTGTCATAAGAGATTGTTATCTAAAGTCTGCTGGTTTAAGGGGGCTCCTTTGTTGCAGCCAGTTTTCTCTTCAGGAGGTCACTGGGTCACCCACAACCCCCCACTAGGTTTAAGATGTCTTTTTAAACCCATGGCCCCTTCCTGACTCTTCTGTGTGTGTGTGTGTGTGTGTGTGAGAGAGTGTGTGTATGTGTGCAGGTGAGGAGACAAGCTGCTACAGCTGGCTGAGAGAGAGGCAGCTATGTGGCCTGCTGACCCGAGAATCATTCAGCACCAGCAAATAACCTTTAAGCGGCCTCTTTCTCTTCTCAGCCCCATACCAGCCACTTCTACTCCTCCGCCCTCACTCTCACTCTTTTTCTACGTCTCCTTCCTACCTGGCCTTTACTCTCTTCTTCAAATCAGCTCTTTGGTAATTGGAATTACTTACCTTTCCTTCGATTCCCACATGCTTTTGAATTTTTTTGGCAGACGTCTCTAACCAAAAATCAAGATCAGAAATCCGGAAATGTGGAGAAAAAAGTGCAGCTCTCATTCCCGGCACATAGTTTTAAACTTGGAAACGTGACGTGTTTTAAAAAAGTCTAGCAGTACTAAGTCAAGGTAAGTCGACTCACGTTGTAAAACTAAAGACCTATTTTCCCTACATTTTCTCCACGATTTATTTGCCAATTCCTACCCATTAGCCAGTTCTCCCTCCCCATCATACAACAGCTACAAACTGGAGAGGGTGGGGTAAGCACGCGTTTCCTCTGAGACACGTGAAGCCAGCCAAACGCATCTTTTCAAACTGCTGCTCATGCGGCGTCACACGCTCTGAGGAAATCACTATCTACCCTCTTCCGCATACATGAGCTCTCAGACCCCCACAATTGGCTATTGTCACTGTGACTGACAGGGGAACAGTAACACCATCCCTCCCACCCAGACATCATCCCTCCCTGTGGCATCATCAGAATATTATCCCCCAATGCTTTTGTTGTGTCAATCGGAAGCCCCACCCCCAAATCTCAAGACTTTTGAAGAGCCAGTAAACAAGTGAACTAATAACGCTCCACTCACTTTGGCTTTCCTACAACATATGATGTTCTCATGTTCATATTAGGTCATAGTCACCATTTGCACTTACCTTTTAACATTTTGACTGCTACGGTAACGGCTTCTTTGGGTTTGTCCTTATCGATGCCCAGCGCTTCTGCCATCACCACCTGGCCGAAACAGCCTTCACCAAGAGGCTTGCCCAGTGTCAGCCTGCAGGAAAGAGCAGGAAAAAGGGATATGGATGATTTGGTTGAGCCAGTTTAGAGCTGCAAGATTCCTGCATGGAGCTTCAACACAGTAAAAGTGTACTCGGAGAGGTGAGTGAATCAAAGGGCACTTATTTTTCCCCTCAGGCCTACTGAAATCAAATTTAAGAGGCTAAACTGGAACCGGCAGCAATGGCGACGATAGCAAGATAACAGTTTCTGTGCGTGTTTGCGCAGTACTATTGCACTGTAGTAGTGTTTACCCAATTCAAATATGTTAAGTGGGTGCCCTTTGTCATTGGTGGCAAAGCATACATTTGATATTAGCCACAAGGAAAGCGGAGCGTGAGACATTACACATTACACACATTACAGCCCTCTACGGTGAGCGACAACGCGCCTGTGGTGATCTGAATGCTCTCTCTGAGCATAACGTTATATTTGATCTTTCAGCATATCTTGCTGGGAGTATGTGATAAGCAAAGATTAAGATTTGAAGACCCCCAGACACAAGACGCAACAAGCCCGTTTCAATCTCACTGCCGTCACCGTGACTTTACGACCTCACACCCCTCCACCCCCACACCCGGAGCCCTTTGGGTCGAGTTTTGATTGACAGGTGCTTGCTCCGCCTCCACCTCCCTGTGTAAACACTGTGTAACACAATCGCCCTTCTGTGCCTCTCAAAGGCCGCCTGTGTCTGGCCGGAGTCTGCCACAGATAATCAATGTTATGTTTTCCAGATAATCGATGTTATGTTTTTTCCACCATGCTAAATGTTAACATTCCACACTGGCACGACGAGCCTGAAGGAAACACAAAGACTTCGTGTAACGTATTTTACGTAGAGAGGGGGATGATAGCAGAGCAAAATAAACATAAAGAAAAAAAAGTTCATTTTAAAACTTTCATAAAATCTCAGCAATAGTCTATGGGGGGAAAAAAAAACTGGCTTCGAGCAGGATTAGTGTTCAAACTTACATAAAGGGGTTTCCCCTTCACTTGGAGAGCACAAAGGAAAGAAAGTGTTCCTCATGGCTCTACACAGTCAAAGTGCTTGCTTGCTGTCCACCGAGAGCTAAACACCTTATTAATCACACTGTGTAGTGACAAAATACTTCTTTATTGGCCTGTTTTTCCTTCCATCACCTTGCTAAATAAAGACTTGGCTGCAAGGCCGAGTTGAAAAAAAAATGTTACGCTCTTGTTTTCCTCCCCATTCACTGACAACTGAACTTCCAGCTGCTTTTTCATACAGCTACTAATCTAATTGCGCAGATCAAGACTGGCATGAGCTACACATTTCTCTATGGCTAATCAAAGCTAATCAACAGGAGAGACAAAGCAGTACATGATATCTATAAGCCGGGCAGGAGAAGGAAAAAAAAACAAACAAAAAAAAACGCAGGTCAGTCAAAGAATAATGGGGCGATAACAGAAAAAGACTTGAATTGTATCCTGAATGATTAATTGTTCTTTACAGCAACATTACTCAACTTAAATCATTAGGCATAATGAGGGCTAGACAATGTAATGAGGTAGTACGATAACGGCGTAACGTATTAAGTCGCCGATCACGCCAACAGCTTGCCTCAGTCTGACTCAGTGTTTGCTTAGCAACCTGCCTGATGTTTTTCAAGTACTGTAAAGTACTCTGCTGTTCTGCAGTATGATGTGAGTATACTGTATGCACATAAGTATGGAGTAATATTTCATTACAAAACGCCGACAGGCTCGCGCTAGACTCATACACAGGCACAGGCTGCTCACTTGTCTCTGGAGAATTCCCAGCGAGGATCTTCGGGGAGTTCATACTCGGGGATGATGTGCTCATGCTCGGAGCTCCTGCGCGTCGTGATTCTCACCAGCGGCGTGCTGGAGCTCATCGAGGAGCTCGAGTCAGCTGAAACCTGCAGGGAGAAAAAGAAATGGCTGATCACCTGAGCTTTGGGCAACAACTAAACATGCAGAACCCCCATCTAAGTGTCTCTGTGTGTGTGTTTGAGTGACTTATCACTATTATTTAATGGTTTCTGGTAATATTGCTGAAAGGATGCATGCACAAATACTCGAATCAATCTGATCATTACTAGTAGTATTAGTAGTAACACAGAAGCCTACATATCTAAGTGTGCATCTAAAAGATTGCTGTTTAACTTTCTTAATTAACAATTACACTTTCAATGTCGGCCAATGCAGCACTGTTCTAAGGTCCAAGTTAGGGAAATACCTTACCTTTACCCACCATACACGCTGGAAGTCTTCACCAAGGGAAGCTGGTGTCATTTCATTTGCCCAAGTCAAATGAAGCTTAATTAATTTACAAACTTTCAATCATGTACAAATGATTGAAAAGCACAGGTTCATGCCATTTCCTAATGCAATTTCCTTACCAGTTTTTCAAAAGTTCTATGCTGGATCCTACTTTCCCTGGGAATGCCAATCCTAATCCCAATTTAAACTTTGACATATAAATTACTCCAAATGACAAACAACAGTTAGAGTCTACATGTACCTTCTAATGCTCAAATACCCTAAATCACCTCCTCAAAACTGGATCTCTACTTTTTTTTTTTTTTTGCAACAAATATGTTCACGTGCACGAGTGTGGGTGTGTATTAGGGGTTCTGGAACTCTTTATCTACTTTCTGTTACCTGGCGGCGCAGTGGGATCTGTTTGGTGAGCTTGTGTACAGCAGGTTGGCCTCCGAAATCAGGCTTCTTGATGGACGTCCGCATTCTGCAGACGACTACGATCACCACCATGCAGGCAATGAGGAACACGCCAATGCAGTAGATGGCAATCTCTATGTAGTCCGGAGGATATTCGGGTTCTGCGATGTTCTTCTCGGCTGAAGAGTCAGAGCAGGAACCAAGAAGAGACAGTTACGGAATCAGACTGAGTAACAGAACCAGGAAGCTTACAGTGCGTTTCGCTCCGTCTTAATCTCAACAACACATATCCTGCACTCTTTCTCACTGCGTAAAGAGTTCCTGCTTCCTACAGCATGGCTGTTTTGGGCCAAGATATCTCGACCAAGCACTAGACACACTGACTACATCATAAGCCTGTATAACGCAACATAAAAAAAACACACTCAATGCACAATACACACTTAAGATGATGAATTGGCTCTAATAATTAACTTTCTCAGGAAGACTGAGAAAGGAATTAGTGTTTTCAGACTGAGATATTGGATTTTCCAAATGATACGGCAATTATCAGAGCCTGAGGAAAACATCATTGGAGTGTGACACACATGCATTTTAATACACACAGGTAAAGCATGCAACCAGAAAGTTAGTAAGAGATGAAGACAGATGGATGGAGAGAGAGGGAGTCACTCTGGCTGTATCATCAATTAATCATTTTTCTTGTAGTAGTAAGATCACGCCAAAGTTCAAGAGCTTAAATTTGACCTCATTTAGTCACAAGTGTCTCCCACGCTTCTCCAAAAATTTCTTTCATATGCAATCAAACAACGTGAGAAGGGACACATGGAGAAGCTGTTGTAGAGTAGTGTATACCTGGAAGAACCGTCAACCAAGCAGAGTGATAGGAGATCCCAATAGAGTTACCCGCCAAGCACGTATATTCACCAGCATCCTCGAAAGTAACGTTGGGCAGGAAGAGGACCTCAATCTCTTTATCCGTGGTGTTTACACCTGCCGTCTGAGAGAGGGAGAAGAAGGAGGCAGGAGAGAGGAACCAAGAGGAAGCCAAGGAGAGGGGTAGCAATGAAGAGGGAGGGGTGTGATCAAGGAAAAGAAGAGGAGAAAGGAGAAAAGGAATGAAACAAATGAAACCCAAAATACCAAGAGAAGAGCAGAACTAGGAAAATGGTTTTTGCTGAAAAAAAAAAAAAATAATGAATCATCTACTCATGATCATTGTCGTAGATGATCCTTGAGTTAGAGAGGGATATACTCAAAAGATGCACCACAAAAAAGGTGACCCTTTTGTCCAGAAAGAGGATGAAGAAGGGGTAGGGGTGGAAGAAGATGGTCCAACAATAAACAAGTGGCTCACCAGTCCTTCAGAAAACATGCAGCCAACAAGGAGAACCATGGAGAACAAGCTAGGTTTCTTACCAAGAGAGCAGAAGAAAAAGGAGCAGGAGAAACTGAAGGATATGAAAAGTAGGGCGTGATGGAGGAAGGAAAGTAAGAACAGAGGAATAGAAAATAGCAACGAAAACAGAAAATTGAGAAGTAGGATGAAGAGAATCTTGTTTCCATGGCCTCTTGTGGGACAGTTAGGATCACGCTGCCCAAAAATAACACAAAACACACTGAAATGCTCCAGGAAAGGTCCCACGATCACCACGCACCACGAGGAGACCAAAAAAAAAAAACCAACCCAAAACACCAGAAGGGGAGGTCGACAAGGAGGATAAAGTTCGCCAAGGCTGTTCTTTTTACCTGGTAAGACAGTGAGCCAACCTGACTGGTTGACCCGCCCAATGTAATTGGAGACATGGCACGTGTATTCACCCGCATCTTCCAGCGATACGTTGTGCAGGGTGAGCACCTCCACGTCGGTGCTGTTTATGCCTGAGCTCTAGTGGATACCATGAAAGGCCAAAGTGGCAGTAGCACGGGGCAAAAAAAAAAACACATACAGCAGCCTGTTAAAACCTTTTGGCCTTTTTCTTTAATAATATGTGGATATGGGGAAAGAAGGAAGAAGTTCCCACCACCAGGACAAAAAAAAAATGTTTTTATAATAATGTAGTTAAAGTACCATGAAATGGGAAAAAAAAAAACAAAGCCTTGCTGGAATCGCAAACCTTTTTCCTCGAAAAATACACTGAAAATAGTTGACACTATAATAGCCAGGCCATATCTTTAGCAAAATGTGATACCTTCAATGAAAAGGTATAAATGTATTTTTTTTAATCAG
>CM074918.1:24361354-24384541 GCA_037576815.1 Pangasius larnaudii | reverse complement strand
CCCCCCCCCCCCCCCCCCCCCCCCCCCCCCCCCCCCCCCCCCCCCCCCCCCCCCCCCCCCCCCCCCCCCCCACCTCTCTCCAAGCCTGCCAGTGAGGTGAGCTTTCCAGCCAAGAGCATCATGGGAAAAGCAATAGCGGCGCGCTGACAGGCAGCTCGGAGCGTGAACCCCCACCTTAGGAATGCAACTCTCGTGACTGTAGATCACGCTCTAAATCCAACCTGCATCCCGTTCGCTCTTTCCTGCTCCCGCTTTCAGGACCATAATCTTTGCGAAAGTATAGCCTCTCCTTACAAGGGCTGCGCATCGAGGAAAAGATTATTAAAAAGACAATTTTCTCTCCATGTTCACCACAGGATCTGTTTGAAAAACTTTGTTTGTTAAAATGCAGATCAAATCCCACCCCTTGCTCAGCGCCCAATCAAAACAGAGCTTGTCATGTGGGAGGTTCTTGTGTGGTCAACTAAAGGAACATCAAAGTCTTGCTAAAAAGGAACGACACCATCTCATGGGGTCTACTTGGGTTTTCCACGACGAGAAATGTCAGGTGTTTCAAAAGACGAACAAGTAAAATCTAAGGCATGCTGAAGCTTTCTTTGATTGCACAGTGCTGTGAAGTTTTAGTGCGATGCATTAACAATAATCAAATTTGAATTTACCACAACACATTCTGAAAATAACCATTCATATGTAGAATGTTATTCTCTGATATTAAGCTGTTTAGTGCGTGCTGGTGTTTTGTTTCTAACGCTATATGATATAGATATGGCAATTTCAGAACAAAATCTCTGCATCATAGTCCAGCAAGCACAAATGATCACTCTTTGAGGAACACTAGCTAACAAAAAGTTCAGTTAAATCTATTAAACATTAACCAAAGGGTCGAGTCAGGGCCAGACACCAGAACAGTGCTTTTGACTGTTTGTTAATACCAGTGACCTCACCTTGGGTACATTCAGAGGAATGTTTAGTCAGAACTTTAATGAAATGGAAACAAACCGCCTTACTACCATTTCAACACTGATTTCTTATCAACACTGATTTCACCTTGTCTCTTTCTCCAACATTTGTAATTATGTTTGTGAAGTGAAGCGGGCTTGTGCTTTGGAATAGTGACAGAAATCAAACCATTGTTAGTACTGTGGTTAATGCTGTTGCTTTCGTTGTTGTTGTCATCGTTAGTAGTAGTAGCAGTGATATACTGTAAGTATTAATATTACCCTATAGCCACCCATGCGGTCTTCTGGCCGGAACGGTCTGCCATTTTTGAGCCAGTGTAGCGTCGGGGTTGGGTTTCCCACCGCTGCACATCGGAACTTCACTGTGTTGGCTGCTGGTACAGCGTGGAGCTTCTTCTCCATCTTTTCTGGCGAGGTCCATCGTGGTGCGCCTAAAGGCAAAAATAAAGGAGGGGTTGCACTCACTCGCTAGCATTGCTCACTTAGAAATCATTAAGAAAATGATGCGTCTACGTAGGCATCCATTGTAACACCAAAGGTCTTTCAGGTTTTCGGTTCTTCCAGACTGCATTACAATTTAGGTTTCAGCTACTAGGCATTTTTGACTTTGTGTTACATAATAACGCAGCTATGGCCAACCTTCGTAGCTGTGCACATGCTAATATCACTTATTTCATAACACAGAGTACGGTGGCAGCCTTATGAGCCCGAGCTTATCGTGAATATTTCCGTACAAACATCATTTCTGCTTTCAACCTAACTTTTGAGTACATGTCTGAACTGTTCATTTAAAAACATTCAGATAATACCATACGGAATGTGACTTTGCAAATGATCTCTGAGCATGCCAGCATACTCAACAGCTGATGAAAGAGACATAAACGCACTGAGCTTCATTTTGTTTGTTCCTACAAGCTCAGCAGAAAAACACCGGAGAGCAGAGGCCAAAGCCAAGGGGGACAAGACGGCAAATCCAAATTGCTATTCACGCTCCCGGATCAGCTTAACAACAAGGCCCTTTGTAGCCAGCGTCACCATGCAATTCACACCAAACGGCTTAAATAAAACCATATTTGCTTTCCTTCTAGAGCACAATATTCAGAGAAAGAAGAGAAAAAAAATACCCTGAGGAGGTGGAGGGTTTAAGAAAGGAAGGCTTGCCAAGAAGAATAGGACCATCCAGTTCGATTTCCTTTGCTTGGGCTAAACGTTTTCTTTTTCAACTCGTTAGGAATGCAGCTCCTGTTCTGAGCATGGCAAAAAAAAAAAAAAAAAAAGATATGAGCGGAGGATCATGAGGTGGTTAGCTGGGACTAACAGGGAACATTTTGGAAGGACATGTGGTTTTGATGAAATTCTGTGTCCACATTCCTTTCAGGGACCCCGTCAGCACTTGAAACCAAACACAGGAATAAACTTCACATATTCCCCGCTTCTACTTTAAAATTCTGGATTCACTTTAGTCACCTTTTTTTTTTCCCTCCCTCCTGTGGACTCATATTCTCTCAAGAACACAAGAATAGTTTTCCTCTCAGAAGAACATAAAATGCAATAGGGAAATTCAGAGCAGTGAAATGTTTCTCAAAGCATTACGCTTAAAACATGAATAACTGTCCTATTACACAGCAGCAATCTTGCCTCATATGGAATGGTCCTCATTACTACATTTCTCCATATATGGATGACCTTGGGTAAATTCTGGTGTGTGTGAACCGGAAAGTTCCAGCATAACTTGATACCAAACATGTAAACAGAGGTCTTCCTTATAGCGTGAAGGCATGCCAATTGGTTTCCCTTCACTCTCACTCTCTCTGATGATAGAGCAATCTTTCTCCTCTCCACATGCAATCGCATTTTTACATCCTTCCTCTGGGTCTCATCAACTCCGCAGGATTCTCCCTTTCTCTCCCTTTTTTTCCTCTAACCCTTTGACCTCCCTGACCTGCCAGACCAACAGGACACCTGGTGTCTTTCTGTCAGCGTGTTCCTTGAGAGCTTGTAATGGTTTGGCTCTCATTGCTCAGTGGTCAAAGATGAACAGGTTGAACAGGATGACCCTTGGGCAAGACGGGTGGCAGGGCTGCGTTCCCATGGTCCCTGCCCGGACATGCCACATTTCAAAGCAGCTGCCCTCCCAAACCCCAGAGAAACCTTCTACACCCACCCACTAATCCAGCACAGTGGCTTGTTCTTCACATACGACATATGAACAAATCAATAAAAGTTGCCGGTATCATAATCGATCTTGTTCCTTCTTGTTCCTGCATTACTGCAGACTGCGTTATCACATTATTATTATTTGTTATTATGTGACACCGTGAGAGCGCCCAAGCAGTAGGATGAGTACCAACTTGCCGGCCAACAGATTCAAAAAAGTCAACAAAGACAAACATCTAGGAGACCTCACAGATCTCAGCACCACTACTCTCCCTTAATAAGAAGAGAAACCGGAAAAGTCTGCAAAAACGTTTCTGCCTAGGGTTGTCTACTCCAATATATACAAAGTGGTCAAACACAAAACGAAAGCATGTTGTTGAAAGGGGAAGAAGATATGCTAGTGTGGTGTTGCTGAGGCCCTCTCTGCAAAGAAAGAGTTCTTAGTGGTTCGGCTAGGCACGGTTCCAAACCATTGAGCCCAAAACTGCCTCAAGCACACTGTTAAACACCGCCAAACTTCCCCCCGTCCTCATGCAATCCCCCGTCCCCCCCCCCCCCCCACTACCACCGCCATCGTCCGCCAAAGGCCAGAACAACACAGTGCGCACAGACAAGTACTGGTCCTGATCCAAACCAGAGCTTGCTAGTTAAAAAGCGTATGGCTTCATTCCTTCTCTTTCTACCCCACTCCCCGTTTTAACAGACAATTTTTAATTCGTGAAGGACTAAATTGGCCAAATCTACATGAAGTGCCAGAACAGATTCTGCTTCATTTTTTAAAACAAACTGTTCTGAAAAAAAAATGTCAATATCCCCTCCTTGTTTTTTTTTAGCCTCAGCCCAACATTTACACACTTCAGCATTTTGACCACAAAATTCTAACAGATCTAATTTATTTATTTATTTTTTTTTTTTACTTCTCCTGCTTTCTATCCCTTATATGATAAATGTCAAAGCAGACCACACCGGCTTGTTACTTTATATATGCACTCTTTTTAGCCGAACCTGATTCAAAACACGTCTCTCGTCAGGTAAATAACACAGACCAGACAGGTGGTTTCCATACTGGACAAGTCTGGCTGACGGGCGCCTCTCGGGCCAAGCTACCTGAGAGAAAAAGAGTAAGAGAAAGACGAAAAGAACACCAGAGCAATGCCAGGAATGTGTCTGCGCCGACACTGCACAGAGCTCTACTACAAGTCTAAAAAGCTTGGTGACAATTGCATGACAAGCAACCCCACTGAAATGCTCTTCTATCAACAGACCCACCACGCTCTGAGGTGAAAAAAAAAACGATGGGGTTGTGACAAAGACAACACAAAATACCGCACGGATAATAACCAGAGAGCCGTTCGGCTCTGACTGAATATAGTGCCGACGAAAAAGAAAGGAAAATGGAAAATACACTGTATAACCATTTATATTATGCACAGACATGTTATTCATTTTGTTTATCCACAGGAGTGTAACAGTTTTTCTGTAATATCCCAACATGGAATGGCGCTGAGATAAGACACTGTGCAGCACTCCTAGAGCAGTCGAGGGTTTGAGGCCTTGCTTACCACTGAGATACCCCTGCCCCAACACTAATACCTTTCCAAATGACATTCTGAACACCAGTGCTGAGTGAATGCCCCACGCGGATTTTCAGATACTCACGCATCTGTTCGGTGTCTGCCACGACATCATCCGATCGCTCAGCGTCGTCCTGATCGTCGCCGGATGAGATGGTATCTGCAAGAGCACCGGCAAAACTGTAACCTTACTGCTTTTACTCGGTCGTTGCAGCTCTACATGCATGCAATACTGCTACAGCTACTTAACAAATCAAGGAACAATCTGGGAATGTAAGCATTAGCATGGTTATTACTACTAACCCACTCCTACTGCAAAAGCTACGTGTTTTTTAAAAAAGGGGTTTGAATGCTATTTATATTACCCATTTAATGTTTAGTCTAGAGAGGAAAGCCCAGAAATTGTTTCTAAAGACAACAAACAGTAATGCTAGCATTCGCCATTTTTGAACGAACCAATCCACCCTTTTAGTACAACACTCGCACCCAGCAACATCCAACACAACGACATCAAACTCCGAAAACAAGAATGTGGCTAAAGCCAGCCTTTCAAAGCAAATCATATTTTACGTAAGTTTGAAGATTTTGAGGACTTCAATGACACTAACTGGGGGTTTGGACCAGCCAAAAAAAAAAAAAAAAACACACACGCGCTCAGCTGAATCCTACAAAAAATCAAGTCGCCATTGTTAAATAATATTTCCCGAATCAGGCTCGTAGGTGGGCGGTTAGCGTTCTCTTTCGGTCATGGCGTCTCACCTGTGACATTAACAATGAAGCAAACTGCATCAGTGGCCTTAGCGCCAGTGGCCTGGCATGCGTACAGGCCCGAGTCAGTCGGTGCAGCATGGCGGATGTGCAGCTGCTCGCGCTCAATGAGCGTACGGTTGTCCGGAATAAGCGACGTGCCGTCTTTGGTCCACACGATGGCAGCTGCCTCGGGCAGCGGGCAGTTCAGCTTCACAATGTCTCCTGGGTGCACCGAGCACACGGTGGCCTTTGAGCTCTCGGAATTGATGGGAGGCTCTGCAGAGCAAGGGTAGGGAAGGGACGAGCGAGAGAAAAGAAAGCGGTGAGACAGGGTGCATAGGAAAAAAGGAAAGTCCGGGTGAGAGAAGAGAGAAAACAAGCGAAAGCATGAGTTGGAAAAAAAAAAAGAGAGAGAGAGAGAGAGAGAGAACACCATAATGACCCGGCAAAGGCTCTGAAATGACTTGTGTGAAAGACAGAAGCAAAAAAGCAAACCCATCAAGGCACCAATAAATGGGATCTGTTACCCACGAACAGGACTCTGAGGCTACAGATGACCAATATTTGATAATCAGTTAATCAAACACTGCTTCAGTTTCTCAAAAGTGGTACCTTTTGTTCCGCCAAAGAATTTCCTACATCCAGCATCCTACGTCCATCTTACATCCAGCAACAAACAGAAACTCGCTGGACTTATCTTTGCAAAAGTGTAAAAACTGTAAAATGATATATATAGAATGGTCTTATCTGAAAATGATCTTGGCATGCCAAAGTAAAGCTTCTGAATAGAGTATTCGAGCTTTTTATGTCCGCGTTCTAGAGCGCGCTATTCAGGAGGTCCTATTAGATCTTCTATACTTCAAGTGCGCATATACTGTACACTTCGTAATTCATAAGGCTTAAATTATGCAGCGTCGTCTGTCTGTATAAAACCTTTTCCTTTACTTAAAGAAACCACTGTTCTTGGCATGCGATCAAGAAAGAAAGGAAAATGCTCCTTCATTTGCAGAGAAGTTTATATCTGTGACAGTAATTGTTGCAGCCCTATACTGAGTAAATCACCATCTTATTTCACTTGCATTTAACTACATCCACAGAGGAATGTTTAAAGCATGCAGTCATATATAAAGAGAAAGATTGTGCGATAAGCAGGGCACTTGCATGAATGATTTGAGAGATATCATTCCATATTTATTCCACTACAGTTATACACGTCCTTGGTGGGTTTTTTTTTTCTTCCCTGTCAATTCTACTTGGGCCCCAAATTAAGTCCACAATACTGCGTATTCATTTGACCAATTATGTGCAATTTATGCTTGTAGAGTCTATCCGCAAAAAACCATGGAACTACAGGAAATCAGATTCTCCTCCACCATCTGCTATTCATTTCAAGGCTGCATAAGACGAACATAAAACGTAATAACAGCTTATAACAGTTCTACTATCCATTACAGTTGTTAATGAAGCATTAAACAATGCAGCATTCAAGCAACGCGGGATTGCCATTTTCTCCGTTCGGAGACGCAAGCAAAGTCATAGGGAAAGGAAAGCGAACGCAGAAAAGGCAAGCCCTATACAGGACAAGAACACACTCGCGTGTTCCTATTTACGACTCTGTGTTACACACCTTCACCCATACGCAGTTCTAGCAAAGCTGAAAGCTTAATCTGAGCCGAGTATTGAGTATTAAACTCCAGTACTGCAGTCATCTCCCAAGTGTTTAACATTTATAATACGTATCTATACGTATCGTTTGGAGAGATGTTTAAAAGATAGGAGAAGAAACTGCACAAATATATGTGCTTTGCGGTCATTTAACACAGGAAGATGCTCAAACGCAGGACACACGTGCGAAAAACTGTTCTTGATTGTAGCTAAAAAAAAAAAAAAAAAAAAGCTCAGAGCCACTAAATGTATGTCTCAATGAGGTGTTAAACCTGCAGCACCAATAAAGGCAGCAGTACTGGAGAAGAAGCGTGGTCGAACTTGCCAGATAGTTTTTAGCTGATGAGAGGAAGCAATAATTAAAGGTGCAGCGGCACTCCCAGGCTTTCCTGCACACCTCTCCTGCAGCACATTCCTGCGCTATTATGTGAGCCATAACTGCCTTCTTAGAAAAGGGGAAAGCCAGATCACTTCACACACGGGACTGAAGGGGGCCCGGGAGTGTGCGTGACGATCTAAACCTTCCAGGCACATTGCCCCACACAGGTACAGTTGCTTTATTGTTACTTTTTTTTTTTTTTGCCCCTCCCTCCCCCTTTCCCTTGCTTTCCTTCACTCCGGAAATAATTAAGTCCTTTTTTAAGTCGCTGTTTAAACTGCACGGTCATGTGGCAGTTGATTGATGGGAACTGTATTCACCGCCTTATGTTTCCGGAGGCCTGTGTTTGGCAAGTGGTTAGTTAACTGTTATTCGCTGTGTGCTTCCTTCTATTGTGCGATCAAAGGCTAATCGGAAAAAGAGTGTGGTGCACATACACGTCGTCTGCTCCAGCCTGAGACTCATTATCCTGGCGCACAATAGTCTAGTAGTAGTGAGCCATGCTTTGTGGCATAATCTTGAAGACGTTTAGCCATGAAGTCTTTCAGGTGAGAGGTGAACCCTCTTCCACAAGCCCTGTCACGTCGACTCACAGCGAGACCGTTCGATTACCTTAGCCGGCTGAAACAACATCACAGACGTGCATCTTACGGCAAGCTGAGCTTAAAAATAGTACGACGTCAATAGCTGAGTGTCTAGTAAGTAAAAGGGAGGTATGAGCGGTGGGCGAGTGATGCCTGTGCATTTATAGTCGCATGCAGCTGAAAGGGAAAGGCAGAAAACAGTCAGAAAAGCAATACAGATGAGATGAGCTCTCCAAAGGGGTCAAAGTATTTTCATTTTTGATAAAGGACCAACAAATAAAAATAAAAGAATAAGCAATCAGGCACTGGACCTTCTCAGTCCAGCCACCGATTACAATGTCAGCAAAAAAAAAAAAAACACAGAACTCCCAACTTCTCTTCAACCTTTTTTTCATGGCTGTTTCCTGCTTTCAAACCACCGCATCTGTTCTATGCCATCAACACCTCCTCTTATCCTTCCCTCACCTCTCACCCCTGCCCTCGTGACCCCATGACTCTGACCTGCACCCAGCCTGGACCCCCTGCCATCCTCTGATTTTCTGGTTCTTCATGGGAAAACACAAGGAAATGTCAATACCTTTAAACAGACTCTAGCTTGATGCCAAAGAAAACTGAACTGTGCGAAAATCCCACAGCCTCCGGGGGAAGCAAGACTTCAAGAGAAAAAAAACGCAAAACAGCAGTCACTACTGATCAGTCTAACAGGTGTAATGGCCCGCTTGCTCTCCCGCTTCTTCTTTTCTGATTTGCACCTCTGCAGCAGCACGTAATCTAAGCCTCCTCCAAATCGTGACAAGGTTTGTCGTCCAATTCTCACACACTGGGGCGCTTTATGATCGAGAATTGAACAGATATGACACATCAGAGACAGACCCGAGATGGAATCTGATAACACCTCATGCCGTATTTCTGAAATTCATTCCCACATCACTGATAACGAAACTGTAAACCTTCGATCTTCCCCACCACCACCACCACCACCACACACACCCTTCCAGTTCCTGTTTTCCATCTCCTCCTTCCTCATTTTCTCGCCTTTCTTTTCCCAACAGGCCACTGAGATTGCAAGACTCTACCTTTTCTCCCCCCTTAACTTCTCTATTCTAATCTCCAACGCCTTTTCAAATTCTAATTTTTTTTCCCCGGCTTTATCGTCATGACAATGCGTGCACAGCTAAAGGGCACAAATCTCTCGGGGGGGGTGTCCGCGGCAACCGTCTTCCAGACGATAATCTGAGGCCTCCTCGGAGACCTCTCATTGCCCAATTTTCCCACCAAATATAGCCAGACGAATGTTGTGCATATATTTCAATTATACAATCACGTCAGGTGCTATAGCGTTCAAACACGTGAAGAATTGCAAGTTTTTTTTTTTTTGTTTTTTTTTTTCATTTAAGGAACTCTTCTACATTTAGAAAAACTCTCCATGTTGCACTTTAGCAACGCCTACAACTTCTGGTCACAGCCTCCACAACATCTGCCAGTTGTGCCCAGCAAATACAAGCAACACGTTTATTGGAGCCAGGTGTCACACACAGAGGTCCGCAGCATAGTAAAGTCGCTAATTGCAAATTCAAACCGAGGATCAACGCACCATCAGGCAACACCATAAAATAATACTGGCAATTAACATCCTCATCCACAGCTACCAAAGAGCACTTAAATGGCAGCTGTCCAGCATTTTCATTTGTTTAGTGGGAGAGTGTGTCCTCTCATTCACGAAGGTACACATAAAAAGGGGCGTGAGCAGATACTTTTATAGCAGCAGCCGAGTGTAATAATCAAGCGGTGTTTGGGATTAACACGGCACCACGTTCCTGCAACAGGAACTCCAACTGTAATCCCTTTCATGTGATACTCGGGCTTTCTCGAGCCCTCATCTCTTCAGACCCAGGAAGCCTAACCCTAAACTCGCACAATATTCTGACTCCACTCAGTGATTTCCACTGGACAAAATTTACATTGTGCCTAACAAGCCCACACACCAAAAGCTTGTAAAGCAAAGATGCAAACTCAGTGAAACAATGGTTCATACTGACTTTCCCACAAAGCATCCTGGAAAAAAAAAAAGATTCCGGCTCTAAACCAGAGAGGCAACACATTACAGCAAAAATTATAAACTGGTAATTACGTATAAACAATATTTTTGTGTGGGCATTTTAAAAATAATGGGTTATACTGATCTTAATTTCTGCTCTAGATTCTTCTGTTAAAGCCAGAGCGATGATCAGAGTATGTCATTACCGCGTGTGTCTCATCCCCGTGCACTGATGTTACTGGTTTGGAGCTTTCTAGATTTTAGCGGGAGCGTTCAGGTTCCACCGAGGGGAGGAGTTAAAAACAGACCTGCAGGTAGGTAAGATTTCCAACCCAGGATTTAAACCAAATGAAAGCATGGTTGACTTTTGTCTTAGATTCTGTCTGAGCCAATAAGACATCCAGGCATCACAGAACGACTCCGGTCACCACATTTGTAACAAATTTATGGTCAAATCCAAATGATGAACTAAACCAAAACTTTCCAGCTCTGGTTTGGCAATAGCTTAGTGCAATCAGAAAAAAAAAAAAAAGCAGGACACCAAGGCGAGAAGGGAGAAACTTTGATCCTGATGTACTCCAGACCTTGTTAGATGTGTGCATTTTAGCAATTCTCATATTCCCACACTTCCACACTGGGCTCTTCTTCTCCTGCTTCCCAACAACTAACACATGACTCGGATTATTCATCATAAATCTTAATGGGGAAAAAACAGCGATAGAAAAAAACGACAGTAAGGGAGAAAAAAAAAAGCAATGTTTGGAAATAATTTGGAGTTTAGCAAAAGGTGAAACCGCTTGAGTGCAGCAGGCGATCCGACGCACAGCTGAAGTGACGAGCCTCTACTATTACACCCTCAGTGGAAAAGGCAAAGTAGCAGCAGATCGGAATACTTGAAGAAGGCAGCGCAAATACATTATCTGCTGAAGCGCCAGAGGACATGGGTGAGCCCTGGGTGGGCACGGTCCTCCAGAGATCTATTACTAGTCTAAAGGTTTGTCTTTCCATGCTGTGTGTGTGTGTGTGTGTGTGTGTGTGTGTGTGTGTGTGTGTGTGTGTGTGCAGGTGACTTGGCTGTGGTTTGGTAACAGGATACGTTACTACTCACATGAGACTATATAAGTATTTTTTTTTTTTTACGTTTTCATGCAATCAAAACAACACTGGACATTTCTTTTCACTTCTGTTAGAGCTTTTAAATTGGATGACAATGTTTTTTTTTTCCTCGACCAATCACTAAACTCCTTGAGGATTATGGGAGTGCGTGTTGAAGGAGATCTGTGCGCTCAGACTACCAGGAAAAACCTCCACAGCACATGACACTTCATTCTGGCCACTTAATCTTCCATCATATGACCCACCACATTCTCCCACCACATGAGAGGCGGACGACGTGCAAATCTGCTCAGTCAGTTTAGTCATGAAGTTACTGGCTTTGCTATCAGATAACTTTAACCCGACTGAGAAGGACCGGCTAAAAGTGAAGACGTCTTTCGTGTGTACAGAATATCAGGCAGGACGACCCTTTTGCTCAAGACATTTTACAGCCCTAAGGGCAAAGAGTATTTAGACTGGCTTGGGTGAAGGGATGGGGGTTGGGGGTTGGGGGTGGGGGGTTTCTTAAAATGACTTTGTCAGACCTCCTTATAATTAACATTGTGATTAAAGCTCCGGGAATTGACTTAACCAGCACAACAGCTATAATCACACCTATAATCACCTGCTGGGAAAGATGTGTTGGTAAGAATGAACTCTGACAGCAATTCTTGTTAACAATCCTACACATGCCGTGCAGCCATAGCCGCACAAAACCAAATCTAAAAAGTCAGATTTGTATTTTTTTTTGTTTGTTTGTTTCGGGTTTTTTGCTCTACTCTAGCAGCTCTAGCAGCTTTCCGACTTCAGTCCCAGACAAACCACATCCCGTTTTAAGGAAGGTAAGAAAACTGTTTCTCGTTTCGAGGTCACTCCCTTCTGAGAGCAAGCACGGTTTATTTTCCTCCCAAACAAACTACGAGCTGCTAGCAGGTATGTGTGTGGTCCGCGGCTCCTCAGACCCGTCATTCAATTTAACCCGACGGTGGGAGAGAAAATAAGAGAGGAAAAGACAAACACATCACAAAGTGAAAAGCCACAAAACTGTTCTGATAACAAGTTACAGGTATCTGGCTAATTGAAAAGCCAGACAAGACAAATCAAGTTAAAGGGGAAAAAAAACACAGAAGTCACATTGCTCTCTCAAGCTGCACATCAGGAGGACTCTTCGACCTCAAACTATAACGGTTTATCAAACCGTCTCGGATCTCTTCAGGCGGATCTGAAAGTGTTTTCCAACAAGAAACGCACGGAAATCAGCGAAAAATCAGTCCTCGTCCACGATCGAGCCGTTTTCACAAGTGATATTTCCCTCCACCTCATTCCTTCCTTCCCTCCCGTAAAATAAAGATAGCTTAACGTGAGAAAAGAGCTGCTTTTGAACGTGAGGTACAAACCCAGTGCGCATTTCTCGGCTTTGTCAGATCATAAACCCATAGGACTCATTACTGAAACTTTTCAAGTCATCCTCCCAGACGCCCAGTCCTACTCACCGTCAGCAACCGTGGCCTCGTCCTCTTCGCTGGGCACAATGGGCGGCCGTGCACGGACAGTCGATGCCAGGCTCACCAGCACAAGCGCAACCACCAGCCATAGCCAGGTGGGCATAGCGTCAGTGGCGGACACACCGCCCCATCCCCCTTTCCTCCACCTCCCCCTGGACACTGATCCCATCTGAGGGCCTCCACCCGACCATGAACTGCAGACGGCAGCTCATGAACTGAAGCTCACTGGAAGGATCCAATCACCTGCGCCAAAGCAGAACAAGAGGCAGAGTCAGAGAAGTTATCGCTGCAGTTTTTCTACAGAAACTCATCCCGGTTATGGGGCCCCTGTACTCTGATCCTGGAGCCATGATATTTATTTTCATCTCATGACGGCGGACGTGAGCATTTTCTTCCAGGGCTGTGTGTGTACATCTGAGCAAAATTCATTCATTTACAGTTTACAAGTTCATCACTGAAAGCATGTCAACACCAACTGGAGGTGTGTGTGTGTGTGTGTGTGTGTGTGTGTGTGTGTGTGTGTGTGTGTGTGTGTGTGTGTTTACGCGTCCCATCTAGCTAAATGCTGTCAAACAAGCTGTACCACACACACACACACACACATACCAAAGTACTGATACTATAGCGCACTAATCTCCCTACTGTTTTACAGCCACACACCTTAAGCAGACCGGTAGGATGCGTTTTTTTCTTTTCTTTTCTTTTCTACCCTACATTTCTGACTATTTTTTATAGACAGTTAAAAAGAGGTTGTTGTTGTTTTTTGTTTGTTTGTTTTTTTTACAGCAAGACACATCCACGTAACCTGCAACTCGTAAAAGTATGAGGCACAACACACCTTTCACAGCTAGCAGGCTAATATTTGTACTCAATGTAAACCAACTCCTCTCTGATATCTGATTTTATTTGCCTCATAAAGAACAGACGTACATTAGAGGTAGTAAAAGTGAAGCTTTGTACAAAGGTTCCAGAGAAACAGGACTTTTTGGCTGAGGCGTCTTTCATCAGCTGCGCTAGCAAACTGGGGCTGTAGGATGTGAAACCCCGACTTTTTTTCTGTTAGCGCAAAAAAGTCCTGTTTCTCTGCAAACTTTGTATTGGTTCTAATGGAAACTCTAATGGATTCTGTGGGTATCTACTGGTATTTTGTTGCCTTGTATTGGTGGCATGTTACGTCTAGTGGATACCATTAAGGACAAATAATGGTAGTGGTTTTAATGGTTATAATGGGAATTGTATTGTTTTAATGGAAACTGTAATGGTCCCTGTGGGTCTTTACTGGTAATTTGTTGCAATGTATTGGTGGCATGTTATGTCTAGTGGATCCCATTAAGAACCAGCAATGGTAATGGTTTTAATGGTTACAATGGGAATATTATTGGTTTTAATGGAAACTCTAATGGTTTCTGTGGGTCTCTAATGCTAAACTATTGCCTTCTATTGGTGGCATGTTATGTCTAGAGGATACCATTAAGGACCAGTAATGTTTTTAATGGTTATAGTAAGTATTGTATTGGTTTTAATGGTTATAATGGGAATATTATTGGTTTTAATGGAAACTTTAATGGCTTCTGTGGATCTCTACTGGTAATTTGTTGCCTTCTACGGATGGCATGTTATGTCTGGTGGATACCATCAAGGACCTGTTCCGGAAATAGTTTTAATGGTATTTGTAGTGGAAACCAGTAGAATCTCTGTGATGGTTTCTCTTGTTTTTTAAGCCGCACACTGCAACACTAATCGCTCAGCAGGTCTATTCTGCCGTGTAAAAAAAACAAAAGGTGGTACAATATCTACTTTGTGCCAAAACTACTAAGGAGATTCGGACGCAGCCTGTGAGGCTTTTAAGTGAGACTCGCGGGGACGCGCGCGCCACTCTCGAGACCGTCCAGCCGCGGTTCCCAAGCGCGTGCACGAGTCCAGCTGTGCGCCATTGATTAGCTGTTTACTCTCAGCGTTTAGTGCACAATCAGAGCAAACGTAGCGACTTCAAAACACCACAAAGTGTGATATCATCTGGAAGCAGGCATTCGGGGAGAAGCAGCAGGGAGACACTTCCTCACACTTTACTAACAACTACTACAAGTTGAACTCCTTCAAAACTAAGCAAAAGTGCACTCTTTTTTTTTTTTTAAATGCAGTGCAATACTCTCTCTCTCTCTCACTCTCTCTCTCTCTCTCTCTAACACATCAGTCGCATACTGTTTTGCAAATAAATACACTCAAGGAAAAAATCCCTTATGCTATTTACCAGCATGTTAACAGCAACCTCTTGATTTTTTTTTTTTTTTTTTTTTTGCATACAATGGAGTCAAGCTAAACCAATCCAAAGGCTAATCATCAGCGCTCTTTTCACATTCTAATCACGCTGCATTCTCACAATGCAATCTCACTGAAGAGATTTACGGGGCTGCTTCCACACAAAGCACCGCATGCATTCTCTAATGACTATAACCTGCTCACTGTTTATTTACTTCACCCCTGATCACTAATGTCTGGGTTACAACACAGCCTTAAATGCAGACAAGTCACTTCTCTCTCTCTCTAAAAAAAAAAAAAAAAAAAAAAAAAGTAGCAATCCAAATTGTAGGTTACAGCCTGCTAAATAAATAAATAAATGCTTTTTGTAAACATACCTGCTAATTAAAATCTTTTTCATCTTTTTTTTTTTTTAATTACTTTTAATCTAATTCCCTCATGCACTTTTTGGTGTGCACTTTTTTTTTTTTAGCAGAAGTTCCAACACTCTTAGAATTAAATCTACATGCAAAATCAGACTTCTCCCCTCCATAAATACATACATACATAGATAGATAGATAGACAGATAGATAGATAGATAGACAGATAGATAGATAGATAGATAGATAGATAGATAGATAGATAGATAGATAGATAGATAATCTCCTAAAAGCTCCTTGGTGGTCATTTGCATGCTGAATTTTTTCCCTACATGAAAGTAAGCTAAACTAGCACCAGGCCGGACCGCGTCTCCTAAAACTTCACACACACACACACACACACACACACAAAGTGTCAACAGTTGCAAAACATTTATCCTGAGCACTTTCAAATCACTACTCGTGGTGCAATCTGTTTTGTGCGCTGTTAGGATTTATTGGTGTGTGTGTGTGTGTGTGTGTGTGTGTGTGTTTGCATAACACATCACCCAAACCCGAGACTTACTCCTGCGGCCCGGAGCTCTGAGCTTCTTAATCCGCATGAACGAGTGAAACAAGCGACTTCTTTTCTTTTCCAGCTGAAAAGTTCACTATTCCAAATTCCACAAGTCGGCAAAAAAAAAAAAAAAAAAAAAAAAAAGAATCAGGAGCACAAGAATAAATAAATAAATAAATCAATAAATAAATTCAACCCGCAGCCAAAGAAATCACTGATCCTCTGCAGAGAAGAGCATCGCCAGCATCGGGAGAAAAAAATCCTCAGGAGTTTTTATTAATATTATTATTATTATTACAGCTATTATTATTATTTATCCGTCCAAACAGTTTTTGGAAAACAAACAGAAGAAGAAAAAAAAACAGACAAATGATGCGGTTTTTTCCCTCTTAGAGTCCTTCAGGTCCTTGCACAAATTCAGATCCTCCTGGATTTCTCAGATGATCCGAAATCTCTCCTCCAAATCAGACAAGAAGTACTTTTTTTTTTTTTTTACAAACGTGTGAAAAGCGGCTGTCTCGACGTCCTCCGACACCCACGCGCACAGTAACCACGCACTACACGCACTACACGCATTACGCACACGCACACAGACACACACACACACACACACACATGCACAGCTCAGGCTGGTCACTGAACGCCAAAGCTCTTAGTCTCCGAGGACCTTAGTCGTTCTTCTCATGCGCTTTTGTCAAGCTGAAGGCTTTTTTTCCTCCTTCTTCTTCCACTCTCTCTCTTTCTCTCTCTCTCTCTCTCCCCCTGAAGAAATGTCACTCCCCCACCCGCTCCCTGAAACCTGACACGTTTCCTGACTGGAGCTTTTGGACTCCATCCGCCAATGAAAAATCTCAGAAAGTCCAGCACCCCTCAGCAGTGCGCTCCGACATCAGCGACGCACTAGTGATGTAGCGCTGGAGTGGAGTTTAGAGGAGTGAGTGGCCAGACTGCAAACTCTGCCCGACCTCCTCCTCTCTCTCTCTCTCTCTCTCTCTCTCTCCCTCCCACCTTCCTCCTCCTCCTCCACCTCCTGCCATACCTCCACTCACAAGAACACCGCCGCCTAGTGGTGACATGCATAACGTGTCCAATTAGTGACTCTGCCTCCTGCTAATTTGCATACTGGGTTTGGGTTTCCCACAAACACAGATACACTCTTTAAAAAAGGGTTCAAGAGCTGTTGTTGTTGTTGTTGTTGTGTTTGTTTATTTATGGATTTTTTCCCCCCAGTTTCTACTTGGATGCCTTTCTGTTGTAAGGTTCTACACAGAACCTTCCAAAGTGCACACAGAATCACAAATTGAAAAGAAACCAAAAAGAAAAAAAATTCCACCCTAAATGACTTGATATTTATAATTCTTATATGATATTGAAAGATTTGGCTTTTGTTGTTGTTGTTGTTGTTGTTGTTGTTACGGGTTGTGGGTTCATTTGATTTACAAATGGGCTCGTGAGTGAAACTCATAATCTCCTCTTGGGTTTTACTGATTTATTTTGCAATTTCATATTACGAGTATCTCTAAGTATCGCTCTAAGTACAAAAAACAGATTCTGAGTCACACTGAAAGAAGACACTTGTAAAGGAAGAGAGGCCATGCTATTTTTTTTTTTGGCCTTCTTCGCTATCCTGAGATGCTGCACTATAGGGGTTAAGCAAAAAAAAACAGACACACGTTTCTCCGTCCATCTAGATCCACTAGTTCCTCGACAACATTGAGTGACTCTGATTCAGTGGAACAACAGAAAGTCAAGAAAACGAGTGCAAAAATATACTGCAAATATAGAGTTGCAAGCTTAATGGTGAATAACAAATCAAATGGTGAAACCAAAATGCCAACGCTTGGGGTGGCAGAAAATTAATAAGGCCCAATACTCCAAGTGTGAAAAACACGCAGGACATTTAGACTTTCAGTGGTTTTCAAAATGTGACAATGGTCCGGTAAGTCATTCCTGGCTGCTCTTGTTATAAGAAATCTGATGATAAGACAATAGAGCAAGATTGGCTGTGCTTTCGGGCTGGGAGGGATGGCATACACGCTCTACCCTGTCACTCACAGGGACACTAAGCAAACGCAGGCATCTCTGAACTCGGGTATACAGAAGAGGGCTGATAGTGCTTTCCTCCGAGTGTGAGTGTGAGTGATGCTGCATGAGCAGCAGTTCGAAAAAAGACGTGGAGGTTGGCTTCATGTGTCTCGGAGGAAGCACATGCTAGCCCCATCCTCGCCAGC
This sequence comes from Pangasius larnaudii, assembly GCA_037576815.1. Classification (NCBI taxonomy): domain Eukaryota; kingdom Metazoa; phylum Chordata; class Actinopteri; order Siluriformes; family Pangasiidae; genus Pangasius; species Pangasius larnaudii. Next base: position 24,366,429 of record CM074918.1, on the reverse strand, counting down.
AGGTAGATGTCGTGTAATAGGGGAGAGTTAGCGAGTGAGTGGGAATCGGCAAGACCAAATTTACCCGAAAAGGTGAAATAAGTAACTTTTTCCACTTTACAACTAAAAATCCAGGTTAAAAAAAAAATTGTGGTTCATTCACGATTCCAAATTCTACAAGATGACAAAAAAAAGGAGCAAAATAAAAGTAGCAGCCAAACAAATCACGTCCATAAATTTCTGCTGTAGAGGTTTTCCATTTTAACTTCAGTTGACGATTTCCTACATTACCCACAATGCAGCCAACTGATAGTGGCAGCTGTCAATCAAAAAGTGGAAGGCCTACATTAAGAGCTTGAAAAACAGGGTGCGACTTTGAGACGACGAGACGAACATGCGAGACAATGGTGTGGTGTGCTATTCCTGGTTGCACCTATTATAAGAAATCCGCCAGCGAGGCTGTGATATTTCGCTGGCTGCCTAACATTGCACAAAGATGTACAGTGTGGCTAGCGGTGATCAAAAAAGACAAATATGATGTTAACACATCGTCAAAAGAGTGGCGATATATCAAGGGGTGAGCAGACGTGAGAGCCTCCATCAAAGCTACTCGTAGATCAGGTAGATCAAATTAGCTAGAAATTTTCCAGCTAGAAATAAAAGGTAACATTGTATAGGTAAAGCTAAACGGTCATTTTCCTCCTGTTGTTTTCATTTTCTATCAGATAACTTTGTTTATTAGCCATCCTCAAAACCAGATTCAGTAAGACCTTCACAAGTACTTCAATATAAACATGTTTAAAGGGTTTCTGAATGGTTGAACAAGCTAGCCAGCGGACAATAGCGAGCGCCGTTAGCAAAACCTAACCTGCTAACGTTAGTGCTAACTCTAATGTTGATGATTGCCTTCTCACAACAGTCAGTTTTCCTTTAAGGGTTATAGATTTAATCTTGTTATAGTGCCTACTTCCTCAGTAGCTAATGCTGCATTTGTGGTACCTTGTAAGTGGTAATTTGCAAGTTGTAACAATGTCATTTCCTAACTCGGGATGTTCAACGTGAGAAGTGAAAAAAATATATATGGACACCTCTGTGAAAGCATTTTGTTTGCTCTGTGAGAGCTCATGAAAAGCTACTTTAACCACACTTTTATAGCTACAGGTCTGAGTAGCTATTGGTACTGTTATATCTTAGTGAACATATTGGACTGAAAATGCAGTACAGCAGCAACAGCGGACAATAGCAAGTAGCTTAGCAAACAAGCTAGCCAGTGGACATTAGCGAGAAGCGTTAGCAAAACCTAACCTGCTAACGTTAGTGATAACTCTGATTATAATGTTGGTGATTACCTTCTCAAAAACAGTGATTAATATGGTCAGTGTTACGGATTTAACCAAGTACCGTGTCTGTATATTAACTGATCTAAAGCCAATACTGTTGTAAACTCATTTAAAAGTAGAGAATCAGGACTTTACACTGTTCACAGCGTGAGCGGCCATGTTGATTTGGAGTGACTCAGTAAACAGGGAAGGAACTGGTAGTTGATGAGTTGAAATTGCAAGCTGAGGTAGTGTTTTCGCTGGCTTTTACAAGTTGTAGTTGGGGAATTACATGTTATAACTTCGCATTGAAAGACCATTAGACCTACAGTCTACTTGTTGCTATAGACCCTTATCTCTTGTACCTTTCATATATATCTTTTACCTATACACTATATGTACACTTTTACCAGTACACTATATCCACCTTTAGTACCCTTTTTTTCTGAGTGTGTATCCAATTTTTCTTATTCATTATAATTGTCATTCATTATTCGTATCTGACTGTGGACCTTTTTGTTAATGAACATACACAATTTGGGACAGACCCCAAACACTTTAACCAATGACAGCAAGTCTTTCTACTAAAAAAGAGACTATATACACAAGGATACACAGAGACAACAGCACAGCGTTGGCCTTTATAATACAGAGGCTGCAGACGAGCCGTCTCACGAGTGCTCGTCGTAGTCGTTGTGCACTGTGAGCATCCTCACCGATCTTTTTGAATGAAACTTGGAATGAGTGTGAATTTGTGACACAAATGATCCGAGAAGCATTCGTTTTCATATAAAATAAGTCACAATATAGAGCAGCATGATAGCAATGGAGCGTCCGTATTGCTCGGTCCTCGTTTTCATGAGCCTTTACGTTTGAGTACTTACACTTTAGAGGAAGTGGGCACCTTTATCAATAAGCCCTAAACATCAGAGAGACAGAGAGGCCTCCTACTGTGCTCTACTTTCACCCCTACTTTTTCCTTCTCCATGCTGTCTCTTCCATTGGATAAAGCTTTTTTTCAAGGACCGCTTTCCTGCTGAACCCCTCTCTCCCCCACCCTCCCCCCAAAAAAACAGAGGCATGCGGGTTTGAAAAGGGAGGGAGCGCCCGCTAATATGCTTTCGCCTCTGCTTTTTCTCCAGTTCTCCCCCCCTCTAAGAAAGACTGGCTGCTCGCCTCTTTTTCCTCTAAGAAAAGAAACGTCCTCTTTCACTCTGAACAGGCCAGCTAATAAGGCTGTTAAAGAAAACGCGAGAGTGCTGTGTCAATGGAGCTGTCTATCTGTGTTTTCTCTGTCTTTCTTTCTCACCCGCTTTCACCCATTTTTTCCTTTTCCTCTCTATTTTCTCACCCTTACTTGCTCAGTAAGGCCATCTGAGGCTCCCTAGAAAAGGTGACAGCTTGGGTTGGAACTGGAGAACAGGGAGATTGAATAGAGGAGAGCTACAGGTTTAGGGGAGTGCAATAAGAAATAGATGGGTCTTTTTTAGGATTGTCCCCATCGCCTGTCCAAACCTGATTTACGCTGCTCTCATGCTAGTCTTCTCAGGCTTGGACACGACGGAAGCCCTGCAGGGGGGCCATAAAGACACGCAGAGAAGAGAAAAGAGACAGGTCACATCTCTGTCAAAGGACTATTGTCGTCCTCGCTCGTTCTTCTCTCCTTTTCTTTAGGTTAAGAAGCCCGTGCTTCTCTCCGAGCCTCAAGCACGAGTAACGTGTAAAATGTTTTTGTACATTTTATATATCTATACTTCAGTAAAGCGGGAGTTTTTAGCCTACACAGCTGAACAGCATTTTTATCCCATTTTAAACGTCTTCTTAAATTTGTGCTCTATGTACTTCTATGAGGTTAGTGTGTACTATATGCTTAGTTTGTAGTAGTGTCCATGTTCATCACTTTAAGTGAAATTCAATATTATAACAAATCAAATGATCGAATATCTTGCTGCAAGATTGCACTGTTCGTTTTCGTTCATTTAACACAAACTGTTTTCGGTGGTCAGCACAGCCTGCATGAACATCTCCTCTCCTTTGAAGCCCCCAGCACAGCACCCGTAGAACTCCACTGAAGCGTGGCTTTACTCTCACAAAGGGGCTGCACCTCATAACCAACTGCCAATCGTTGAAACGGTAATGAACATGAAACATGACCTCTCAAACTCAAGCATATCAGCACCATTCAGACAAACAACATGCCCAGCTCTGCAGCTGTCAGTCAGTAATCAGTCGGAATCCATAACAATTTTACACAACTAGCGTAGCTTGTTATTTTTGTCATTGTAATTGGTACTTGGTAAGTATTCTTTAAAAAATTGCATTTGTTTTTTGTTTCTTTATAGGTCTAACCAGCTAGCTGTCACTATCTTCTTCAGTAAAATTGGCCAAGCTAGTGGGCAGCATAGCTGCATTTTTAGAACAAACATGACAAACACTACTAATGTTGTTAACCTGTTTTTCAAAAAAAAAAATCTTTTCATACTCGTACTTGTCAGGAAAGACTGAGAACTAAAAAAGAGCTTAAGAGATTAAACAGATAAAACAGAACACACACGGACATACACTTCAATAACACTCACGTTTGCGTCCCCTATTTCTGCACTTCGTATATTGTATTGTGCTACACTTCTCATTCTACATACCTGTAGATTTATATGCCTTACATAAGTATTCACCCCCCTTAAACTTGTCCACATTTTGTACTATTACAACCTGGACAATGCAATCACAAATTTTATGGTAAATAATTCTGCAAACTGTATTGAACCCCAACCCCCACCACGCCCACACACACACACACACACACACACACACTTCAATATTATGGGATATTCTGTTCAGATTCATTCAAACTGAATTGGAATATTTACGTTTGGCCTGATTTATGGACAAAATTCTTAAGTCTTCGAAAAATGGCTGAGCGAAAAGGAAGTTGACCTCATGAGATGTTGGATTAAATCAGAAGTGTTGAATTCTCCTCACGTGTCTTTTGCACACTCTAAGGGATATCTGTGATTTCTACTATATTATAACAGTGTGATACTTTCAGTGTGTTTCCCAAATTCGATACTGTAGTATTCTGGTAAAATATTTACAGTACTGACAGATTATACTGTATTAAGGTGTTACTGTATATGTACTATAACAATGTTGTGACTATATTGTAATAACTCAGTATACATACAATATCATTAACTTTACTGTGAAACTTACTTATGAAACAAAAGAACCTCATCTGTTTTATATATATATATATATATATATATATATATATAAAGACCCAAACATGGCAGTTTGGAGGTGCTGGGATTTGAACACATAACATTCTGATCAGCAGTTTAAAGCCTTACCCACTGAGCCACCACAACTAGCTCAACTACCTTGCATTAATTCACCCACTTTTTTAACTTAAAAATTAACTTAAAGCTGTTTTTTTCTTCAAAGATTGCATTGAAAAAAAAAAAAATTACCTGCTGCCAGTAAATTACTGTAAAATTTACAGTCATTCTTTTTGTTACAGTAGGACATATTTGCTAGATTGAATAAAAAATTCTGTCACTGTTGTTCATTTTCTTATTGTTCAGTATTCTTTCTTCTTTCTTATTTTTCATTTTAGCAATTTCTTATTGTGTAACTAAAAATAGTTTTATACTTTATTTAAACTACACAGTACAACTTGGCATTGCTGTAAATATTAATTACAGTAACTAACTGGCATATATATATAATTTATATATATATATATATATATATATATATATATATATATATATATAT
>CM074918.1:24350353-24361254 GCA_037576815.1 Pangasius larnaudii | reverse complement strand
ATATATATATAATATATATATATATATATATATATATATATATATATATATATATATATATATATATATATATATATCATCAATTATAATCATGTATATATATCATGTATATATCATGTACAGTGTTAAATTAACCAGCTGGGCCTGAAAGAACAAACTGATTTCTTTCATTTTCCACTGGAAAAACCATTAACACCTCTGGGATAAAAAAAAAAAAAAAAAAAGAATAATAATTAAATGTCATTAGCAAGACTGTTCTGCTTTTAGGCTAATTGTTAGTTGTTTGTTAGAGCTAATCTATTGTCAGGGTGTTACGTCATTCCCACTGAACTGATTGATCGAGGCCCAAGACCAAAACACCATTTGTCTTCCCCTTGTCTGCTGATAGGAATTTTGATTTATTGGTGCCATTTGTTTAGTCAGTTATATTGTAAAAAAAAACAAAAAAACAACACCTCCTGAAATGCCAATCAAAACAAGCCTGTTTGCTTTAGAGGATAATGACAAAAACAAGAATTTTGGCAATTCCCCTTCCCTCCAAAATATTTCTATAACCAAATTCAGGCAATCACACAGTGTAGATAGTTCATAATGCTCAAGAAGGGTTTTCCTTATTGGGTATTAAGGCACATACTGTGTATGGGTGGCAGACCGAACTGAGGAAACTGTGGTGAAATGTAGTATCCCAGTGGTAGACTGGCCTAGACTTTTAGGAGAAGTGGTATTTTCCAGTAGCGTTTTAGTGGTGACATTAGTGGTTGTGATGTCTCAAACTGGATCCAATCATGTATTATATGTAGCTCTTTTTACCACTTTGGGGGGGGAAAAAAAGACAGTGGGAAAATAGAGCTTCTGTAGAGATGTGGGTTTATATAGAAGATAATAATAAGGCACTTATTAATCTAGTTCCGATTTATAGGTACATCATTTCAGTCTGGAAAAAGCATTAGGCACTGCCATAGTCTCACAAATGCAAACGTATGCAAGTATGAAGGTTAGGGTTAAGGTTGGGGTTGAATTAAGCATTCGTACCTTTTCTTACATCTTGATGCATATGAAATCCAATGAATTCCAACCACACAGTTGCTTGTTTTAATTTGTAAATAATAATAATAATAATAATAATAATAATAATAATAATAATAATCTTTTTTTTTTTTAAAAATCGCATCTCTCAGCTGGCGTGACTCAAATCATGAACCATAAAAAGTTTAATAGTCATAAAAATTTAGTAGTTGTCCCCTTTCTCATGACATCATTCACATGAAAGGGAAAAAAACACCTTTGCACCTTTGCTTGTTAAACATGTATTTATATAATTTTAGTGCGGGATATTGGGATATTGGATTCTACCATTTACCTACCTGAAGCTTTCCTACCCAATAAAACTTACCCCCAAAAAAGAAATCGTTTTTTCCAGAAGCACAAGCACACCATTGTGCTACTAAGCAATGCTTTATTTCTGTGTAGAAATATAAGAACGTTTTGTTTAGCTAAAACAAAACATGGACACCTCTCTTGGCAAGGAAAATGACTCTTTGGCATTAAAGGTAAAAACTGCTGCCAACTATGTCACATGCCCACCTTCTGTTGTGCTCCAGTATCACGGTACTAATTTTACAATATGATTCTGATAAATGAAGTTCTGATGAAGCTAAATACTGCGCTTTCCTGTATGCCAGTTATGTATAGCAGTGATATTTAAGAAATATGAAAAAATATTTAAACATGTGTTCTGAATATTCTTCAATATTCTGAAGCTTGTGGCCTGAAAAGGGTACAAAAGATCTCAGATACTTTGTGAGCCCTGGGTGAAATCGCTGCAGTTGAGACTATTAAGCATATAATAGGAGATTGTGTCTGGAACTGGATCAATACTGAGACATGATCAGGGTGACATTGTAGGGCTGGGAGGAGCAGTAGCTTCTGCTTTGTTTTTTTATGCTTTGGTTGTCAATAATGGTGTGAAATCATCCTATCACAAGTTTACAACTTAACACATTTTGGACCAGCTACATAAGACATATAGTGCAAGCATGTTATTGGAAGTGTACACTATACGGCCAAAATTATTCAGTTCCACTGAAGGGAAATTGTAATACTACAACATACAAAGCCATTCTATACAATTGTGTGCTTCCAACATTGTAGCAACGGTTTGGGGAAGAACCACATTTGGGTGCGATGGTCAAGCGCCCACAAACGTTTGGCCATATAGGGCAAGTCGTAGTTCTAAACAGGTCTTTCTAAATCACTACAGAGATTTGACTATTGCTCATCCCCAGCCAATAACATTCTCTATTTTAGATCTGTCTAACCTCTCGACTTCCTAAATCTCCTGAGGGATTCTTGTCTGGTCACGGATTTTTTGCCAGGTTATAATTAAAACATCAGAAGTGGATGAGTCACATCCTGTGCCGAATGTGAAACAAATGTGAATTGGTATGTGTGTGTTCTTGTGTGTGTGTTTAGAACACGTGCCTCAGGCTTTAATACGAACCATAACGTGATAGTGGACGTACTATACGTTGGGAAGAAGCGGAGGGAGGCTTTAGTGCTATTTTCAGCCACACACTATGGATCCAGGAGTTAAATCTCTTACAGAACAGAAATGTGTTTTGTTATGTATTACTATATATATAATACTATATACAGTAATATGTAAATATATTGATAATATAAATCGTAATCTATGTGTGCTGTTACATAATAATAAACGTGCTACAGAATATTATCAGATTCCCACTTCTCTATATATTACAAGCCTGTAATTAGAAATCCAGACAGTTATTAATAAAATTATAATGACTGCAAAGTAATAATGACAAGAGTGATTTGGGCTGCAAACTTGTGTTGGCTGAACTGGTAAGTACATCAAATGCTTATAACTGCAGAGTGGACGATATGTAGCAGTACTAAATCACTCTTTAGCCAGAGGGAATGGTGGCAAGGAAAAACTCCCTGAGACCACATGAGGAAGAAAACTTGAGAGGAACCAGACTCAAAAGGGCACCTCATCTGGGTCATAATGGATAGTGCAATTATAAATAAATCCCGTCTATTATTGTGTACTACACGGACAAATAGTGCAACTGTGCAACCAGTAAATTCATCACAATTTTCACGGGAAGTCCGGTTTGTTGAACCTACCCACTGTCCACTGATGGAGTCCTGAGTACGAAGCTTCCCGTGGCAACCGCAGTCCCAAGCCATCACAGTACAACTCCATAAGCCATCTCCACGGCCCCAAAGTGGCACCATCCCCAGCAATCCCAACGATCTCCAGACCGTCCATGTGGGCCCACCCCCAGCAGGAGCGAGTGATCTCTGACGAAGAGAACTCCAGCCAGACGTAGGGCATCAGGATGGATCAGGCAGGTCCGGAGAGCAGAAGAGGTCAGGATCACTGGTATCTCAGGAATAGCATGTGCAGCTCAACAAGAGCTAATTTATAAGGATTGCATGCATATTTTATAAATCAAATACTGGATGATTTGTGTCATTTAAGGCTTATATCAGTACCCATGAGATGACAGGAGTTTTATGAAATTTATGAGGTATATGGCTTTGTCTTGGCATGAAAGATGGAAGAGAGAAGAATGGTTTCAATTATCATTATGTTATATCTGTAATTTCTTTCATTTTTTTCTTGGCAGTTATTTTGTCTCATGAAGTATTGTGAAATCTTCTATAAAGTGTCTGGTGGGGGAGGTGGATGCAGGTGCAGATTTAGTTTATTATAAGTGAAAACGCACAAAACATAAAGACCATGAAACAAAGCGAGGCGTAGCGAAGCAAGGTAACAACATGGACATGACATGAATAGGAGACAGCAACAACCGACAACGGCAACAAAGGACAACATCTAGGCAACGAGTGCTATACAAGGCATGACTTAAATACTAGTGTTCATTAAACATGAACGTGAATCAGGTGCAGTCATGTGATACGAGTGTCGTGACCATATGACGTACAGTGGCTGATGGGAGTCGTAGTCCTGCTCCGTATTCGGTGCAACCATGACACTGTCATGTTACCCTTTGTAGAGTGTATTTATGGTATCTACCTCTTACAGGAGCATGAAATTGGACGCTCTTTAACTGAAGTCCCGGTGGGCCATTTACATTCCATGCTATCAGGAAGCATCAATCCAATGCAGCTTCACGTATTTATTAAGTCCATATATCAGCCAAATGAATCAAATTAGCATTCAAAATACTGTTATGAAACACTTTTCCAACCTGGTATGAATGTTAAAGTGTCATGAAAATACAGAAACAACCTCGGTCAGTCGATCCCCAATGATAAGTAAGAGTTGTTCAGGTTACATAAAACCTCTAAGTTCATAAATTGTGTCTTAAAAATAGGCACATATTGAAATATAATTATGTATTCAATATGTAGCCTAACTTTAACATAAATGTTCTATTATATATATATATGGTCAATACATTCAATACATTTACATGTGTGTGTGTGTGTGTGTGTGTGTGTGTTGGAACTTTGAAGCTGTTGTTTTGTTATTAGATTGATTTTGAGTGTGGACCATTGATATTGTCTGGCATTAACATGAAAATTTAGTAAACTCTTTTATCCTAAGCAACTTACCGATGGAGCAGAATACAATCCAAGCACCGATATTAGATAAATGTAGCTACTTTTTTAAAGGGTTGGGGAAAGTGCTAGTAGTCGTATTAGAGCCCGCTAGTGTTTCTCGAACTCTACAATACTACAAACCAAAAGACATTAGACTTAAGGCCAGGTTTTTCTTGTTACCACAAAGGACTACACACCTAAGTAGAAAAATACATGCACATACCACATGAAGTATTCAGCACACTAGTAAGTGGGAACCTAGTGCTATTTGAGGCATGACCAAAGATGGGTGGTTCATGCCAATGAGTCACTGTGACTTAAATGAGCCATAAATGTCAGCTGAGAATGATTTGTTTTGTAATGTCAGGTCCTCCCCTCATTGGTCCTTCCAGCATCATGAACACTCCCCAACTTCCCTTCCTTGAGTGCTTAAGTACTTCTCAGAATACTCTCCATCCCAGCTCTACAGGTATGAGGTATGTGTGTGTGTGTTTGTGTGTGTGTGTGTGTGTGTGTGTGTGTGTGTGTGTGTCTGGGAGGTTATGCAGTCAAGCAACCATTGTCCTTAAATGTTTGAGCCCAAGGCTCAAACATTTTTTGTCCCAAAAGAAAGTAAAGTGACAGAGGCCTCAATTTCTACTTTAGACCTTAGAAAATAAAGATCAAGATATTTAGTTACATTTATAGTAGCACTAGATTGACCTTTTTGTATTTTTAGGGCTTATATGCTGCAGGAAGTATGAATGCATGAGCTATTGTATGTGTTGTAAGGGTTGTATTTTAGCACTTAATCAGTAGGACTTAATACAGATACCTAAACTATCTAATTGCATTGTCTAGTCTAAGCTCAGTGCGATACACTGATCTGGTAGAAATAATAACTACTAACACATATATAATTATGTATACTGTACAACTCCTGATACCATCAAAACTGTTTGGACATAATTACAGCACAGCACTAAGTCCCACTTGGTTCCATATGTAGATATTTTTCTTATCAGCAACATGCAGAGTCGCCTGTTATTCCCTGAAAGTGACACTAATGCAGCGTCATAGCGGGGAATGAGTTTATTAAATTACCACGTGATCATGTAAATTGAGCAGTGCAGCCTGTTCATGCAATTCAAAGAGTGACGACGACATGAATGTTTCATTTAATCATTTCAAGTCAAATCAATGCATGCAGGGTTTTATTGTCATTCCTCTATATGGCTTGTATGCATTGGAACGAAATGTCATTTCTCCAGGAGCAACACATAACAGTACACTAAACTACATAAAGTGTAAATACACAACAGTGCGAGATGAGTGCAGGACAATAAATACACAGAACATGGGCTGTAAACTGTAAACGATTATAATATTGAATGAAGTGGGAATGAATATAAGTCCGAAACCACTGAGAGAAGTTTAAGGGCTTACAGAAACACTTTTTAAGGCTTTTTTTAATATTCACTTTATATTCACTTTATTGGAGCAAACCGATTCTTTATTTGATGTTTTTTTATTCCATAGATCATAAAGGAAGCTTTGAAAAAGCAGGTGAATCTACACAATATCTTTATTGTGTCTATGGGAAACATATGAATGGAATAGAGGTATTTCTCTTTAAAGTTTTCAGGTTTTTCAGTTGCTAGAAAATCATATGTGTACCTTTTTTAATGAAGAGACCCCTCAATCATATAAAAAAAAAAAAAATTCATCATAACTTAGCAAAGCCAACTAGCCATCTATGTGTCATTTGCATACTGAAGCACAGCAGATACTTGTCTCCTTTGTCCCTAAATGTGAAGTTAAGTCCTACGTGGCTCTAGAAACGTTTGAGAAAGTAAATAATGGCAAAAGGTTTCAGTAATGATTCCCATTGATCATGATGCAAACACTGAGTGTTTAATTTTCTTGTAGTGGAATATTGATGTGGAATTCGTGCTCTCAGGCCAATGATAAGACTCGGTTAATCTCACTTGTTCACTTGTCTAGAAGACACAGTGTTTTGGGAAATTGGTAAACAGCAGTGGGTGAGTGATACATGCAACTTCGGCAATATTTTTAGAAGAAGTAAAAAAGATCAGAGCGAGAATTTATAAGTGTGACTGAATGCAAGTGGCGCTTTTCTCTGAGGTTTAGAAATGTGCAAGTATGAACTCTCAAAACTCTCAAAAGTTCGGACCACAGACTGTATATCAACCTTTATAATAGATATAACATATGGGGAAAATTTAGCTATATCATTAGATATATCAATAGACATGAAATCTTTTTGTCTATCAGCAGTGGTTCCGCTAATAGCTGGAGTAAGCAAGTGATGTGTTGAATGTGTTGTGTTGAATCAGTTAGACATTAGTGCTGACAACGTAGACCTGTGCATCTATTTTATCACAACAGGCAGGAAGCAGAGTTAAACATTTCCAGCAACTCTGTTACAAGCTGATCTCTAAACAAAGATATATAAAATACCATATCTTATACCTAAAGCTAAAGGCTTTTGTCAGTGCATCTCGTGTTTTGCTCTTTATACTGTATATTTCTGTTTCTGCTTCAGTGAAGACTGATTTTAATATTACCAAAATAATGAACCAAATTGAAAAAGTTTCTATAAATAACTATTGACTGTCCTTTAAATTGATTTGAATCCTTTTACATCATTTTTTTTTTTAAGTTAAGACTACTCTAAAGGAGCTAAGTCTTGTAATCTGGCATAACCAGGCATACAGAATAAGCATGTAGGTTTTTTTTTTTTAGATACACCTCTTAGTGTAACTGTCTTTTCCAAACAAGTATCACAGAGAGACTTCCCAGCATAAACTTCTAAAACACTTTCACACTGATCTACTTCGAGAGCCTCGGCACATTTATCACTAATGCACCAACAAACGTAAATCTCCATATCACTCCTGTGACTATCTAGAAACACAAACCATTCCTCTCAACTCAGGCTTCAACACCTCATATGCAAGCCCCATTTAATCGAATTCACAGGCCTGCATGAGAACATCAGCACTCCAGAGACACATTTTCACTACTTTTATGTCTGAGGTGAATCAGGCGTGGATGATGCGACATGCTGGAGAGAGAGAGAGAGAGAGAGAGAGAGAGAGAGAGAGAGACGAGGGCTGGAAAATGTCTATTACATAAGCAGAAGATCACATCACATATGAGAAATGTTGTAGTGTAGAGGAGTAGACCGTATTGTGGGGCCACCCAGTTAGACATCAATCAGGGAGACTTTGACCCTGCTGGATGAAATATTTCAGCAAAGAAGGTGGTTGTTTTGTGGTTTTTCAGTTTAAACCCACACACGCAAACAGTGAATATTGATTGGATATTATTTTGCATACAAACAATAGAAAGTACTTGATGTAATTACACTGATAATGTTCAGGATGTAATAAAGCAAACCATAAAGTACTTGCACATGCATAGCCAATAGGACATACAGTATGTCATGTTTACTCCAACTCGAGCATGACTTTACAGGTAAATTTGCTTGCTATTTTGTTTACTAACAAAGATATAATATATTATATTAGTACATATTAGTTATTTTACTAATAAATATATAAAGACTCTTTTAGTTAGTTCGAATTTCTTTTTTCCAAAATCCTCAGAAATAAAATCCTCCTAAAGGACTATAGTGAAATGTTTATAGTCTGTTACTATCCATCTCTGAGCACAAGTGGATGCCAGGATTAAAATTAAATTAAATTAAATTAAGTACAATTAGTTACTTTTATGTCAAAACATGATTGTTGGTTAAACATACTGCCTTGAGCAAAAGTACTGAGTAAAATTGAAAGTAGAGATCAAGAAAATTCCTCAAGTAAGAGTAAATAAGTCGTCCGGTGAAAAACTACACTAGCAACTACTTTACAAATGACGTCATTACACGTCTACGATTGACACAACTGATCCGAAAACGTTCTCTACGCAAGGAATGCATTTTTGAACAACTGTGTTAAGTAACCAAGTGAGCTATGCTGAAGTAAACACCACCTCCTTTAACGAAAGTACATAAAGAAAGCTAACTTTGCTGGCTAAATAACTTAGCCAGATGCTGTTGGGCTTTCAGTAGCTCATTAGGATTGTTAGCTAGCTAGCTTATGTTAATTCATACATGTTTCTAGCTACATAGTTAGCTATCTAGCAAAGTTGCACCTTACACCTTGTCCTGAGCATTAACTATAGGCTGTAGCAGGAGTTATAGATGTATTTAACACAATACACAATCACTTCTGCGCATTAGTTTAATACTGAACTTTCAAACTGTAAAATGTCAAAAGATCTGGCTAGCTAGTGTAGCTCACTCAGCTAGCTAATGGGTTAGATGTCGATATCTCCACAGGTTTTAGTGCCTGAAGTATAGACTTGCAGCAGAAAGCTGTTTTATTTTGATTGGGTCTTGAAATTGAATGATTAAAAATTTGCACATACTGTACTGTCTTTTAACTGACTTACAGTTTTCCGGGGTTAAATGCTTCATTAACTTTTTTCACTCTGTAACTCTGTGTTCAAAAATAAATGTAGTGAAGTTGAATATTTTATTTTTAAAAAAAATTCAAGTCAAAGTAAAATTATTATGGTTTAATTATACTCAAGTACAGTAATAAGAGTATATGTAGTTCATTACTTTAAACTCCTGGTAATATATACTTAAGATAGTTACATATTACACCATTAAAGATAGCAGATGTCAATCAATCTATTTAAAGGTCTATATAATGGTTTGATGAACAAGGTTTGAATATGTAGATGGGACACATTGACAAATATTGGTGTAAAGCAATGACTGCTATTTTGAAAGAATTCATGTTATTTATTTCCTAGGTGAAAAAATGGCTATTCTCAGGTTGGCTGGCTGGTTTCTGTCGCTACGATTTAAGTTTAATTAATTGGAAATGTAACAGTGTGGCTGAGAGTCTATAACAGCGCAGTGTTCTTATTGGGTTTTTGGAGGATATTAATCAACGGGACTGTTAAGGTCAAATATGCAGAATTAAGTGGGTACGTAGGTACGGTTCTTCTCCAAACATATTTTGTTGTCCTGTGGTGTGTCACGAGTAACATGTTGAAAACAGACAAGCTTTTCAACGATGTTATTATAAAAATGGCATGGTTGGCTACAGGGGGCCTCATAGAAGGAAAAAAAAAAAACTTTGTTTCTGGGTCTGTAGTGTGAGAATGTAGAACTAAATAAAAGAAACTGACGACTAGAAAAGAATAAAAAAATGCCATGAATATCCATACCACAATAGCTTATTGATTCTCTTACACACACAGCTACACATAAAGTAGAGAGACGTTTAAAAAGACTCTACTTGTTTAGTGCTTAGGTGGCACTTGAAAAGGGAATGTTTACGTCTGTATTTGCAATCACGTCTGAGTTAAATAAGACAGAGGTGCCGAAAACCGAGTGTGTGTTTTCTCTCCGTGGCAGAAAGAAATGGGGTTAAATGTTTTGACCGTGACTGAAACTATAAAGCTTCAAGAGGAGGGGAAGGTGCAACCCGAGCCCAGTGACCTTGACCCAAGGTGGCCTAGACTGTTTCTGCACTTCATCTGCTTATTGCTCACACAGTTGGAACATCTCACAGAGGAGCCATGTGCATGGAGTTAATTTACTGAAGGTTATGAAAAAGAGGATTTCATTACATATACCAGCCGCCTCTCAGGACGGCAGGATAAATAATGTAAAAATGTATGTTATGTGCAAAAAAAAGAGGACACTAAAGTATACACGGATTTCCTAATAACAATTTATAGCCCCTGTAGAAAGCTTTGGTTCTCCTCACTAGTATTGTCTATTTGTTTTTGTAAAGAGGTAATTCTGTGTGTTTCTGAATAATTCTCAATCCGTTCGTCTAAGACAGAGAGTGATCTGTGTAAAGTATTCTAATACATTTACCCTTAAGATACTGGTAAAGTACACATTTTAAAGACTATCATCATATACCCTTATTAATGTATCAGGAGATTCGCTTGGCCCAACCTTGTCCAATGATTGCAAATTTGTAAGAATTTGCATGACCCAAATTGTATGAAAGGGTAATTGCAAGTAGAAAGGATTAGTAGCTTTATGACAAAAATTTAAAATGTAACAAAAATTGTACAAAATTTAACAAATATTTTTTTTTAAATTGTCTGTAATTGCAGGGATTGCGCTGGATCCTGGGAACATTCGGTGCGAGGAGAGAAGGACAGGACGCCAGTTCATCTTAGGTCACCATGCACACACACACACATTCACACCTAGAGGCAATTTAGTGCAGCCAGTCTACCAACCAGCATGTTTTTGGGAGGTTGGA
>CM074918.1:24320147-24340891 GCA_037576815.1 Pangasius larnaudii | reverse complement strand
TTTAAAAAAAAATGTTAATTCAAACTTGTATTTGTAAGTCAATTTGTCATTTCATTTTTAAGAAATGTTAAATTGGACTGATATTGCCATAGTTAAAAAAAAAAAAAAAAAAAAAAAAGTAATAGCAATGCTCCCATTTGATATTGCATTTTGTATCATCTTGCAATCCTGTTTGCAATTTTTTTAAATTTATTTATTTATTTATTTATTGGGTTGAACATTTTTATTTTTATTTCAGCCTTCTGTAAGCAAAATAGGTAAGCCAGATTGTTTTTTTTTTTCTATGCATACAGTTATTGCATATTCATTTATGCATGTTATATACATGTTGGCTGTGGTTATGATTAAAATGTAGTAAATTTGGCAGGACAAACTGTCATCGTTAGACATATTAGCTGTATTGTGGTTTTCGGTTTACTCATTCTAGTAGCTATACTGTATTTATGACAACGTATGTAATTAGCTATGTCAGGAAACTATGATGTAGGACTACAGTTCTTCGTGAATTACTTCAAGTCAGCGTCACTAATATTAGTATTTGTGAAAGCCACTTCTAGACTAGAAGAAAGCTTTAAAATGTACTTAGCAATTGTTAGTTCCAGACATAATCGGATTTGCCACCACGCCAGTTCAAGCATCAAAGTCATAAGCCATCAAGTTAGCATATGGAGTCAGGGTTCTGTTAAACGTTAATGGTATTGTGTTTAGCATTAGGAACATTTTCACCATCAAGTAAGCAAATCTCAGTGCCAGACATGAGCTATTTTAGCTAATTCCATCATAATAGTTCATTAACTATGATTTTTAATATAGAAGTCTATGGTGTTTTGTAGCCTATCATCCTCTCTATCAGAATGCTAATGTGTTCCTGTTCTCATTACAGCACTGCTTCATGAGCTGCCAATCAAGTACATCACAGTACACGCGCTGTGGAAGAGAGACAATGCAGGAGCCATGGGGAGGCTGACACAAACCGAGGGATCCCAACGCATCAACTCCCCCCTCTCCACATAGCTTATTATTATCACCATCATCTCTCTCACTGATTTTTTTTTTAGAAAGCTGCAGGATCTGAGAGTAATAAACATTTCAAACTTCCTCCCCACCATTCTAGCCTTGTCCGACTCTCATCCTTCCACCTCAGTGATTCCCACGCTACTTCTGCCTGTCACTCAAGCCAAGTGACAGGCCTTTCATTAAAAAAAAAAAAAAAAAAAAAACCAACAGCGCCCCTGAGATCATCATGACAATGACGTGACGAGTTGACAGTGGTCCAGGGATTATTGCTTTTCTTTAGCATCAAACAGCATGGCTGCTCTCCTACAGTGTATAGGAATTTCGTTTAAAAGCAAAGAAGAAACAAAAGCATGATAATTGAATAAATACTGTATAATATGACATTCCTGAGCTGCTGTGAGTCCCCCTGACAATACTCTAATAGTATTTCACAGTCAGCACTGTGTCGGTAGAAAGTTGGTAGGAATTGTTGGGAAATATATAGGCATATGTCATGAGCCAGTTCAGATACGTCATCTCGAGCTTTAGGCATGAAAGAAGTCCAACTAGTTTTGAGCTGGCAACCAATCAGAGGAAAGAACGAGTCAGGGTGTAAACAAACTAAACGGGAGTCAGAGAGCGAGAGAGTCCAATGTATATACTATAGACGTAAGAGGAAATACATTCAGGAGTGATAGAGTTTGTCTTATGAACAGATAGTTGTCGAATTTGTTCTGGAATGTTCTTACACAATTAGCTCGCAATAGCATTTTTCTACCAGAGAGGGAACCTTTCCAAGATCGTACATTCTGTAGCTTTAAAAGTAACAAGTCAAGTTAGCCTATGTCACGCATATAGCTTGAATTATCAGTGAAAATTCTAAACTTTTAATGGGTATGACATTTAATTAAAAAAAAAAAATCTTCCTAGTAATCCTGTCAGGTTATCTAAGTTTGCTAGCTGGCTAACAAAATCTGCGACTTCTTTATACTGGCTCAAAGATAACACCTACATTCCCATACATAGTCTTCAAGGCACACTCACTCGGAGCTGCTCTCATTTCCGTATATAGACTCAATGCACAACCAAATTTCCCATATATACACTCAAAAAAAGGGGGGGGGGGTGTCTTGAGTAAAAAGCCATTGACTCTATGAATGAGATTTCGCAGTGTTTACAGTTATCCTTATCCCTACATGACATTTCTCACCAGTGTGGCCAACACAAACGACAGAGCTGGGCACTCTGCCTGTTTTTCAGTCCATTCTCATGTGTGCCAGGACCAGACAACAAAACTAGATGGTCAACTGCCTTGTCTGGCCCGAAGCGCTAGTGAAAAGGAAGAATGCACCATGCTAAATGTGCTTTCTGATGAGATGGGACAGTTGAATGGAACCAAACCAGAGCCACAAGGCCTTTGGCACGCGGAGACTGATGCTGTCCACTGTTGTGAAAAGGCTTTGGCTGTGGGTGGGTAGAAACAATAGCTCTGCTGGCCACATAGTCACGGGCATGGGCGTTTTATGAAGTAAAAGTGGATTTAAGAACTGGCTTTAAACTTAAGGCAAGCCTTGAAGCTCTCTAGGACCTCAAACATTGGCCACATCAACTCACTCTCTAATTCCAATATTTCCATTTCAGAGTTGTCTATCCTTTAATTGCTCATTTTAGCATAAAACAACTGTACCAACTGCATTCATCCCCCTCCACTTTCAAAAGCCAAGGACACTATTTTGGAAAATATATGCAACCAGATGAGTGCATCATACTGTCTAGTCTGTTGACTCTGTGAGGCGAGTCTTCTCTGCTTAATAAAATATGGAGCCAAGGTCTGCACAGTCTGCAAGCCTTTTTCTCCTCCATTAATTTGGGGGGCGTATCTTTATAAAATCAAAAGGCTCAGCGAGACAGGCGAGACACAGTGAGGCGGTGGAAAGATGTAGAAGTAATGGATGAAGGACGTCTGGGCTCTCTCCAAGGGGATCACCCCATCACTGCACACCTCTATTAAGTTAGAGAAGAGAAGGCTTAAGAGAGGCTGACAGGAGATGAGCTAATCTCTTCTAACTAACAGCTGGTCCTAGCTCAAGGGAACAAACTTTGGACACAAGGCTGGGGGTAGCTTCTGTACTTCATTATTCTGCATCTGAATTTGGTTTGTGAAAAAAAAAAAATTGGTAGCAGGAGATTTCGTATTTCAGGTGTGTCACAAAATGGCTCGGTATGAACGTCAGTTTACAGTAATGCTGTATATTACGGCTAAGGTTATTATCCATCTCAGTGTTGGAGTCAACCAGTGCTGAGACATTTAAAAATATTGACAAATATTGTTTTTTTTTTCTAATATGTTAATTGACAAAAGTATTTAAAGCAAGAAATGGATTCACTTGTGAGCTTTGCCCAGGTTCTACCACGTTCTTAGGGTTAAAAAAAAGGGTTAAATCTAGAACCCTAAAGAGTTCATTTGAAGGTAGAAGTCTCACTACACTCTTAGGAAAAAAGCTATCTAGAGTTTCTACTTGGTACCCTTTCTGTTTGGAAAACACCAATCAGAACCATTCAGAGTTCCCACAGAGGTACTGTACAAGTCAAAGAACTCTTAATGGTTTTAATTTTATCCATTTTTGTTTTTCTATAAATGTATCAATAGAAGAATTTGGCAGACATTTTATCTCAAGTGAAATACACTTGGGACTCGATACAATCCAGGCACAGAGCTAGGAGGTTAAGGGTTAAGTGTCTTACACAAGTGCCCAACAGTGGTCCTCTTACAGTCTTTAGATCACTAGTTCAGGAGGTTAATAATTGAGCTACAACTGCTACAAGCCACTGTATGATCTTTATATTCCAAGTTCATTGATGGGCTTTTCTTGATAGTTTTTATTTTTCTGTAATAAGTGAATAATACACTCTTTAAAGACGGTTCTATGGTTTGTCTTTCTGGACTGTCTCCATATTTCTACGAGTGAACTCTATTTCTAAGAGAGTACTTAAATCAGTCTTCACTTAAATACGCCAATGCTTTTCAGACCAATTTTATGTTTAATAACCCATTTAATTATTGTTGTTAGCGCATTTGATTTATGTAGATCAAATTCCGCAACGTGTTATTGACCACTAGTTACGAGTATGATGACATTAGTCTTTGGAAGCAGTGGGAATAGCGTTCATATTCTTTCGTGCTTTGTAAAATCATCTATTGTCACTTGCTAACATTTTATATGAAATAAAGCAGGCATGCTGGAGCTACTGGATGAAGGTTAACTTTTAGATTTATGACCGTCTCTGAAGCTTAAGCCATATAGATCTGAGTATGTATGTAAGTATGTGTGGCTTGTAGACCGAGTTTCGAAGTAACAGTACCCATGTGTTTCTGATTGAGCAGTGTCTATCCAATTTGGCTGCCCTTGAAATGTGATTTCTTCTGTTTGAGCCCATTTTCCCCAATGACATGTTTACCAGACAGTAAATCTAAGAGTCTGCAGGCCTTCATCATACTCCAAGCAAGGAAATCCTTAGGGAAAAACCGCACTGTATATACACAATTGTTATATAAAGGAACCAGAAACAAAGTGCTGCATAATTCTCAGTTATGTGTATCAGAGTTTCAGTTCATTTGTTCATAAGTTTTAAGCTTTGGCAGCAGGCACCAGTGGTGCACACAAGTGTTACATTTGCTCTTGATTTCGATGATCAGAGCAGCGATCAGAACTCCATGTTTCTGATTGCGCACCCCGAAAACGTCCCCCTCAGCATCATATGCTGTTTCTTTTAGGGCTCGTAAATGAATCCTAATCGCCTTTTAATCGCCTCAAGTTCTGGATACAAATGGAAAAAGAGAAGGGAAAATGGGAGAGAGAGAAAGAGAGAGAGAGAGAGAGAGAGAGAGAGGCGTCAGGGACTTTTTTTCTCCTTCCTTCACTCAGAATTCCTGGGTAATGGCTGGGCTGTAACCATACAGCACCACTCGCCGCCAAGTGAAACAACGGCCTCTGCCAGTTTCTCTCTGTTTATTTCTCTCCATTTTTCATCCTTTGCTTTCCCCCTCCTTTAATGACACACATGCACAAAAAGTCATATACAGAATCTGCATTTAATTTGCATGGCAGGCCACCATGTCTCCCCCAACCCCCCCTTTTCACTTTGTTCAACTTTTACTGTTTTTTCGTGCATTCAGCAAATATTTAGGCCAAGGCAAGGATTTGTGGCTGAGGTTTCTATTACTCAGAGCGGTGTATTTTCTGAGAAAGCTCGCCTGCCAGCAACAGATTTTTGCTAAGGCTAACATTGACCTCTTCAAATTAGCTTTAAATGGGCAAGCAAGGAGGTTTGCTGGGAAAGTGAGACAATTATTTTGGTGCTTTTGGCGTCTCTGTCTAGTTCTGGGGTCATGAAAATCTGGCTTGAGACCCTTACTGGAGCTTTGTAAGAAATAAAGCAGCGGTCTTATGAAAAGATAACCAATACATAGATTTAGCTGAACATTTTGGCATTACTATACATTGAAATAGATTTTGTGAGCAGAAAAAAAACCTGAAGTGCATCTTCAAGGCCTGTCTGATCATTATTTACAAAAGGTACAATGAAGAAAGGCTAACAGTACAAAGTAGAGTGTTTGTTGAGTTTGGCAGGCTGGCCACTAGGCTTTGCTTTGGAAAACACAGCAAGTGAGCTGCTGGAAGACTTCTTAAGTCGTCTCACTCACGCACTTAGAAGTGAGAGTCATCCCCACATAATCTGGTCCTTGAAGATCTGATGTGCTGCTATCCAAGAGCCGCAGCCGCGGGGGAAGTGAAATGCAAACCCCAAAGCGGAAAGGGGTTTGGGATCAATCCACTCTAATTTTGAGGTCTTAACCCACAGCACATCATAAAGTGGGAAGGAGACGATCCTACTGAGAACGCTCCATATTTGGTTGAGATTATGGATGCCATAGTTTATAACCCACCAAGCTATGGTGAATGCGAATATAATGTGAGCGTAATTTCTCCGAGACTTTGAGAGCTCTCTGTTGATCTGGGTTTTGGAGGGGGAGGAAAGCTTTTGCTGGTATTGTATGTCTTTTAATACACTTTATGCAGCATAGGTTTTGAGCACTCGAGTCAGCACATTTCACTGATGAGTGATCTTTCAGACAAATGAATCTGTTGATATAGTTTAAACGTAACACTCGAAAAGAACATGGAAAACTTAACTCAGAGCCACCACTGGCCAGATTGATATGCTTTTTTTTTATCAGCGTTAGAAAAAATCCAACCCATAGTCTTGGGTCTTGATAGTGCCAATGAAGAAAAGCATTGGCCCTATAGTCTGGAGATCGTAAGTTCGAATCCTGACAATACCAGCAGCCATCTGTGGCTGGGAGCCAAGAGAGCAAAAGTGGCCATGCTTTCTGTGTACTGTCTTTCTCTCTCTCCCCTGTCAATCACAGCAACACTAGCCAATCTGTGAGCTGATGTATGAGGAAGAGGGTAGATAGCACTTTCCGAGTGTGTTACTCTGCCCTGTGATGCAGCATGAGCAGCAATTCGAAAAGATGCAGTTGGTTGGCTTCATGCGTCTTGGAGGTCTGTATGTTGTATTGTAGAGGAGAGAGCTGGCAGGTTTTGGCTGGCAAATTGGGGAGAAAATGGAGAGAAAAGAAGAGAACGCGACAGGAATATAGAGTTCACATTTGTGTGCCCTGAAACTAATGAATACTTCATTGTGTACACTTTCCAGAGCAATGTATCTAAGATTCAGGACAGTAACATAATGATATTGTACTATTTACTCATAAAACAAAACTACTGAAGCAAGTAGCAGTAATGTACATGGGAAGATCATATGGTGGTGGGTCAGTTGTTAAGGTTTCAAGTTAGTAATTTCAAATCACATGTGTGCCAGAAAACCACTGTTGGACCCTTGAGCATGAAGTGATTTTAAATCTCATATGAACCAGAAAACCACTGTTGGACCCTTGAGCATGAAGTGATTTTAAATCCCATATGAACCAGAAAACCACTGTTGGACCCTTGAGCATGAAACTTAACCCTTACCTGCTCAGGGCTGTGCCTGGAAAGCATCCTGTTCTAGGTTAATTTTCCTCTTGAAAAATGTCTGCCAAATGAATAGATTTAAAGCCTTTAAAATGTACTTATAGTATATCATATATAAAGAATGGCATGGCCTTGATTAAAGAGGCAAGTTTAAGTATCTTGTCAGTGGGATTTCATTCATGGTTCTACATAATCTAAAAAAGAAAACTTGTCAGCCTAGTTCATCATACACCCCCTGAGTGAATATGTTTTTACAAACCTAAAACAATAAGTCTCGAAGTATTATAAGACTTTAGAAGAACCTCTCAGTGCTTTGTACCTGGTTCTAGTGTACAGTATATTAAAACGGTAGGGCTAACCAAAAGATGTATTTGTTACACTCAGTCACATTTGATCTTCAGTAAAGTTACACCTAAAAACCAGTCTTTAATTTCCTGGACAACCAAAAGAAGAAACTGTATATATATTTTTTTGTCTAAAAGCTTTTGAAACACTCAGATCGTGAAAGAAATGGAGGAGCCACACTTCCCAGCATGCTCCACTGGTTTCCCAGAGACTTGCATGGGTGTGGTTTAATGGAGCATGACTGCCTGTTCACTTAAGACAGAGGTGCTTGGGATCTCACAAAAAGCCTCAGATCACACACGTGACATTTTTGTTATTGGGAGGGATATGAGGAAGAAACCTTGAGAGGAACCAGACTCAAAAGGAAACCCATCCTCTTCTGGGTGACACAGGATCATGGGATTAAAAATCATTACTCTTGGATAATTATATGCTATAAAGTAAATCGGTACAATGTGTATTGAAAGGACATTCAGTATGAGTGTCATTTGAATATCATTAGAAAAAGCACAGGACTTTTATGATTACAGCAGAGTCTACAGTATCCAGATGAGACTATCCTCTGAAGCAAGGGTGCGATTTGGGTGCAATCTTTAGGGTACCCATGTGGGACCATCCAGAGCAGAAGAAGGTGAGTCACAAGTGCAGAAATCTCCAAGCAGAAGAAGTGTCTGGACGAATCAGGCAGGTCCAGATGGTGAGAGAAGGATCAGGATCAGGCCCTGGGATCACATTAGGAAGCAGGAGTACATACTACATATCACAGCAGCAGCTCGTGACCATATTTGACCCGGTATTTTGGTTGGGAAGGACAGTGTTAATAACAACATAGCCTCACACAAAATTAAGTCGAGAGGTCCTCATACTTGACTCATGCTATAGGTTTCTAGTGTCTAAAGCCGTGTGTTTTTAGAGTAACCCTGTAATAGGCAGTAGAGATTTAGCATACAGATTAGCAGCTCGTTTTGAGCATTTCTGGATGTACCATTGTGCAACTGCGTTTGAGGCAATTAAAGAGCATTGCCAGCAGGTTTCAGCAAAATTTCCAGCTGAACTCCATCTCAAGAACCACACGAAAGACTTGAAGCCAGCCCAGCAAATTTGGGCATTGTAAAAAGGAGACATTTTCTTCTTTTCCCAGTCTTTGCCTTGGAAACAAGTATTTCACACATATTTCTGACTTTATGCTGATGTTGTCAACTCCAAAATCCAATCCCACTTCCCCTCTCCCAATCTTTGCAGTATATCTTACAAAAGAAATGGTTCTGTACATCATAGACACACTGGCTGCACTTACATGTTGCTTTTTTTGGGCAGATATGTATTATATTACATTTCAGTGATTTGCTAAAAAAAAAAACAAAAAAAAAAAACAAGGTTTCGGAGGCCATGGAGTATTTATGCTGTCATTAACTGCCCTGGTCATAGCTACTTCCCCAAAGCATGGGGCAGCGTGATTCCTGCCCCAGTGGGCAGTTCTCATTGTTGACCAAAAGCTACAATAAAAAAATCTATAAATAAAACCCCACAACATCTGGAAAGGTGAACAAATCAATCGAACAATGGACTTATATCTGTCAATGGAATTTAAAATGCATGGATTTATGAATGAGGCTTCAATATCACTGATGTGTGTTCTTATCCTATAGTGGTTTAAAAGTTCTTCTTTTTTTTTTTAAATCAAAAATGAATACAAAAGTTTTACTTAGTCAATACATGTACTAATATCTATTCAGTAGTAATAATAAAACTGAAAGAAATCATTGTATGAAATGGGAACATCTCAGAATGTCAATTTACCTTCATTTTAAATAATTGTGATGTCATTTTATTCAAATGGTACAGTGTATACTTCTAACTCACAGTTTTCAACATTGACTCATTTCATCATTGAGTAATTATGATCCTCTATGGTTTTGGTGATACTGTTTTGATAGTATAAATAGGAAAATAAAATGTACGTACTATATTACTGTACTATTTTGAGAAATATAATTTGAACAAATGAAGTCTTAACTTACTCAAATACGTCTGAATGTCTGTTTGTTTTAGATTATTAATTTGCCTTTTTTTCCTCCTTAAGAACTATATAATGCGCGTCATTTCAGCTTCTCCTGTGAATTTTTAAATGTGTAACAAAAAGCAACATAGAATTTGTATTTATTTTTTACACTTTTATAGCATCAGGTCCAAATAAACTGAAACATAATCTCAGTAATATGAAGTGCTTATTTAAACCTATTGTTCATGTTTAGTACAAAAACTGAGCCAAGGTTCATTTTTAGTGAGAACGCAGGTCTAACTTTCCCATATCGTGTGAGTCCGGGTGAACATACACAAGCTGGATTTAGTTGTTAAGTTCTCATAACAAGCAGGATCATGGAACAATAAGAGCTGCATTGAACAAACCTTCAATAACATTTTTTTCCCATAGTACTGTATTTTTTGGTTGTTTCAGTGATTACAGAGATTATTTTACTCTGCTGTTATGTTTTAATACAATTTGAAGAAGAAAAAACATTTATTTTTGATTTTATCAGCACTTTAGCCTGACTGATAAAACAACTTTAATTTATAGTGCAATTTTTATACATTTTTGTCATAAGTGTAGTTAAAAAAAAAAAGCAAAGTTTAAATTAAGTTAAAAACTGTTAGAAGGTGATTTTCGTTTTTAAGGCAGCTCTGCCGTTTTGCCTGAAAACATCATTCTGTCTCTCTAAGTTTGTTGGTCATAGGCATGACTATTTCATTAGCAAACTATGTTGTGTTAGTCAGAAGTAAAATATCCTGTAAATAACTAATATTTACCATTAGCTAGAATTTGACTCACTGTCTAGCCAATTACATTAGCTCCTGGAATCCATGCTAGTCAAACCTGGCATTAGCAAAGAAAACATGCTAACTTAGTTAAATATAATCAGTTAATGTATCACATTAGTGAAAATTACCTCAGCATGCTTTTTCACACTTTGCTTACTCCACCGTATTGAAGCATTTTACTGAGGTAGGGCCAGGGTCGCTCATCCTCAGGTTCCACCCTACAGTCCAGTGCATTATCATATATTCATACACACATGGATAGCTATAGCGCTAACTCCGTTGTGTAGCATGGGGAAGTCACTGCAGATGACAAATTGACACTATTCTTTGCTTCCGCACTGGTTATCTTGATTGAATGCTTAAAACCAAGATGTTTCGAGATTTGTAACAAATGCTATCAAGGTCTAAATAAAAGTTTAAGGAGCAAAAAAAGTAAGTCATGAAGTCAGAGTACAGGTATTCAGTTGCAGTTAAACTCAAGTAAAGTATAAATATGCCAAAAATAATTCTTCAGTATAGTAACATTGTACAATTACTCACATATTTTCCACCCCTGTCCTTAACAAGTGTTCTGAAGCATGCATACAAACACTGCAAGAAGGTGTAAGACTTGGCCTCTGAGCAAAGGATTTAAATCCTCTGACCATTAAATAAGCTCCCATTCATTTATTTAACAAATGATTTCATGATGTGCTGTGGGCAAGCAATAACAAGACGCTGTTCAGCGCCTAAACAGGCCAGAGGGCAGCCAGCATGCCACGCCCCACGCCCTGACAGATGAAACACATTCTGTATAAAGAAAAGCAGAGACTTATTTTCATCTGTCTTGCAAGAAAAAGATCCAAGAAGTCGTAAGAAATTAACACACAGTCACATTATATAAACACATACAGTGCATGTGCACTTTCAAAGCAAGGTTCCCCGATCCAGTGTTTGTTACACCGCACAAAAACGTTGGACATCGCAGTTTGCAGCACTTGAAAGATTTCTGACATTTCTGAAATGTGTAGCGAATCGGGAATGCCAGTTAATGTGTGTGTGTGTGTGTGTGTATGTGTGAGAGTGTAAACAACAGGGAAGAAGTTGGCACTGGGTTTATACCAGACTAAAAACATACTGAATTAAAATACAGTGCTGTACAGTATATTCCCAGGGACTCGTTTCTAAAAAGATATTTGTCTGTATTTGTTTATATCTGAGGAGTAACTGAAAAATGATCAGTGATGATGAGTTAAGTATCAATTTGGATATTTTTACTAGATCTTAGATCCGGTCACAGCTACAGATACGAAGCCAATTACAATCATTTCACTTGCGTTATAGGTTTTTTTTTTTTGTTTGGTTTTTTTTTTAAATGCAACTGTTTTTCATTCCATATAAAATAATATAAGCCTCATAATAGGGTGTGGAGGGGAAAATGGCAGACGTGGGAGTCTGCTGAAAATGAATGCACAGAACAATAGCAGCTTTTGATAACAACAGGCCATTACAGGCTATTAGTGAGGGAAAATACAGTTTACTAGATAAATTTACATCACTGAATGGGGTGTGAACAGCAGAAAATGGATAGAGAGAGAGAGAGAGAGAGAGAGAGAGGTGAGAAAGAAAGGATTTATAAGGCGACTGCGCAGTTGTATGCTTGCTGGTCTTCTAAGCTACCATGACCTCGTGCATGAAGGAAAAAAAAAAAAAAAAAAAAAAAGTCACGCAAAGACAAACTTATTAACCAAATCCGAAACAACAGCCACCTGGATCCTTTGGTTTCACTGCTGAAGGTTAAACCATCCCACTGGAGCAATGTAGGTCCAGTCAGGCCATAAATATAATGGTTTTTATAATCTTAATTATACAGCCATTTTTCTGTTGTCATCCACGGGCCAGCTCCCCCTCAGACTCAGCAGGTCGTCATGCCAGGGCCAAGCGTCGGCCCAACAACAACAAGACGTACGTTCATAAAGTGATGTGACGTTCATAAAGTGAAAAGATTTAAGGCTTTTTAAATACAGACTCCATTACTTGAGGCTTTTCGAGGGGAAAATATAGGAGGGGTAAGTGCATGCTTTCACCTCTACCTGAGTTTTTAATAGGAAAGCTTTTTTTTTTTTTTGAGAGAGAGGGAGTGCTTATTTTCTTCAGTCTGGCCCACTGTAAGAAGGTGAGGAAAATTCCAGTAAGTCTTTGAACGCCGTAAAAGCGGAGGGGAATTTTGAGCACGAATGCTAGGACTAAAAGATCAGAAAAAGCACTACTGTTCATGCAAAAGCAATAAAATTCTTTAGAAGTGGCCTGGAGATGATCCCAACCTCCCTCCACCATTTCCCCGCACCATTAGAGGTTTAAGCCTGATGTGGATATGCATGAGTATTGAGATAAACAGGCTTCTGTGAGATGGACACACACACAAAAAAAAAGCCACAGGGGAAAAAAAAAGAGCATAAAAGAGCAAGAGAAGGTTGATTGAGATATCATATTCACCAAGAATCTACACACCACCACACACAAACACACACACACACACACACGCACACACACACACACACACACACACACACACACACACACACACACACACCCACCACCACACACACAGAGTTGTTCAGATTGGCCGAAAAGCCTTGGCACATTTGTAACTACATATAAATAAATTGAAGTCCCAGTTTAAAAGAAAACAAACAGAGCCACTGCAGAAAAAGGAAAAGGCTACAACTGCAAAGGATTGTGAGCCAGTCATCAGTACACTTTGGTATGCTGAGCAAGCAGGCAAGAAAGCTTTCACAGTGATCATACGTTGGCTTATCAGCCAAAAAAAAAAAAGAAGCTGAACAACAATCTTTGCGTCAATCACGGCGCTTGAAGCCAGACTACAGCTCCATGCATCTCTATCCTCATATGACAGAAAGAATATCCATCTCATCCATCTTTCCCTGAGAGAAAGAGAGAGAGAGAAAAGAAAACGAGGTGGAGGTGGGGAGGAAGAAGAAAGTGGCATGTGAGACGATGCAGAATTGAATGGAATCGACAAAACCGTGTTTTTCGATTTTTTTTTTTTTGGTCGTCAACAAATGAATAAGAGAGAATAAGAGCAGATGGACAGGTTTTTTTTATTTATTTTTTTCAAAATGCATAATTGATGAACCAGGAGTAATATAATTGAGTGATGAGAAAAAAAAAAAGATTGTATAAATGGATGTCAAGCCCTTATTCATAGGCATAGTGAATAATGGCAGTGTAACCCTGATCTTAACCTCAGTAACCAAAAAGAAACCTTTTGACACTTTTAATTTTTTTCAATGAAAGCTGCAGATTTTCTAGTTAAAAAATATATATATATATATATATATATTCCCATCCTTGTCCCCCGCAAAGATAAAAACATGCTGACACACACACACACGCATGCACGCACACGCACGCACGCATGCACACACACACACACACACACACACACACACACACACACACACACCACAGCGTGGCGGGAAGATGAATCTTTGTGACAGAGCTCAGTGAGGGAGGGCGTCCCTCTGTCCCACAGGCTAATCCCCAGGAGAAAAGAGCCGCATTTAAGCGATGATATGCTTAATGCAGGGGCCCCAGTACACAATACAGCGCTGCACTTCCTCCAGCCTGGGAGCTTCCGCTGCCTCGGTGCCATTGCAAAATTCACACACACACGCGCACACACACACACACACACACACACAGAGACAGGCTAAAATGTTGATAAAATCATAAAATCTGAGGGCTGTACAAAACTCATACAGCTGAATCAAGGCATCATCTGTCTCACACACACACACACACACACACAAACCTAACATTATCCTTGGATTTTGCGTGGGTGCCAGTACAAACATGTATGTAACTGTACACACACACACACACACACACACACACACACACACACACCACAGACAAGTGTGGGCATTGTGAGAGTTTACCTTCAGCCCCTGCAATGAGAGGAGACTAAATGCTCCATGATTGATCAGATAAACACTCAAAGAAAGATCACATAGGCCACAGCAGAGATGATGCTTATAAACAGAGCTGAACAAACGGAGCAGTTGTTCAGCTCTACCGAGGAAAAGAGAGCGAACAAGCCTGGACTGAGCTTTGATTTAACGACAACTACACATTAAAAAAAGATATATACTGTATATTCTACTTGTACACAGGTTTTAGGTTTTGACCACATGACCGGAAATCATCCTATTTTATAATGCAGTTGCATTGGTTTATAGTTTAAATATTTACACATAGGACTTTATAAAGCGTTAGAATTTGAATTAGAAATTCGATTCTAACTACCAGGGGTTGCACTCATGAGGATCTTATGGTTTACGTGAACACAAGCAGGCCTGAGTCCCTGTACTAAAAGTCGCCAGAAATGTAAATCATAGAATGCAATAATACTACTAATAATAATAATAATAATGTAATGCATTTTCACTTTGTTTTATAGAGACATGCGTTCATTTTTTTCATTTTTCAGTGTATCTATATTACTTTTTTTTTTTCATGCCAAAACTGACACTTAAGGTGTGTAGGCTGTGGAGGAACAAGCTTATCGAAAACCTTTTAATCACGTTTCCATCATTTCAGTGCTGAGAAGCCTATTTAATATCGCAGTGAATGTTTTGAACGATGCCGTCCTCACATTTTTTTTGGCACCCACGAAAGACATAAAAGTCGAATTTACTTTTGCATTCAACTGACTGGTTACTAAATAGTACGCTTTGTTGGACTGCTGTACCAAGACAATTTAATTTCCTTTACTGGATCAATAAACTATCTAGAACAGAGACAGTTAAAATGTAATTGCATTTGGAGAACTCAAAGCACATACACATACAGTTCTGGTTATCAAAGGGATCGTAGCTTGACTCCAGTCACGATAATCTCTTTCGAAGTTTAGATCTGTCTTTCTGATCTGATTTCATGCCCTCCGTTTCCCCTTCCCTCTACTGAGGGGGGTAAGCATTCTCCAGAGGCACCATGCACTCGCCAAACGCAGGGGCTTATTCAGCGGAGTGTGATGGGAACTGGAAGAGGATACAGCCACCCACAACACCACAGAACAACCACTGGCTCCTATGGTCCAGAGTTTGAACCCAATGGAGGTGAGGAATCCAAGCTCAGTGGTTGAGGTTTGGTTGCCATACACACTATATTTAAGTGGTCTATGGCCTGAGCACAGGATCTGCAGAGGATGCAGTGGTACACTAATGTACAAGCAAATGAGCGGGAAAAAAAAAGTCATTTGGATGAGAAAGGACAGGAAAAAGGCCAACCACAATGGTGGGAAAATATCAGACAGATATCAAAGGTTCCTGTGATCCTGATTTGAACTGCAACACTATACCACTGGCCATTTCTTTTGCTAGAGTTTAAAAAAAGTGTGCCTAAACAGTCAGCACATCCCTGTTTAGTAACATTAGCAAAGCCAGTCAGATACTTAAATACAGCGTTGTGCTAATATTGCCAGGTTAGCTTAGCTAATATACCTCACAGCAGTAGCCACATTGCTGCATTTGATTTAACTCGCAATGTGAATTAGAACTTGAAATCACGCTATTTTCAGCGTCAACATATTCGAACTACGAAGTGGGAAAACCATAGATGCCTCCATGAATGCTTGTCATAAAGCAACTAACGGCTAACATTAGCGATAAGGGTGATCTTTAAGGCTCATCATGTTTTTACCTCCTCAGAACAGTGGACGCATGGTCAGTGTTACAGATTAAACCAATCACTGTGACTGATCTTAATCAAATAGTACTATAATCTCATTTTAAAATAGAGAAGTGGTACTTCTGGGGCCATGTTGAGTTGAAGTCAGGGGTTGCGGAGACCTTTCCAGTGTTTATAATTTAATACTAAATTATGGTGCGCATTTTTTTTTCTTTTTATGGGTTTTATGGCTAAGTTATGGGTTTTGTTCAAACATAGCATTTAATAATAATAATACATTATTATTATTTTTAAACATTTTTAATTATTTAATTATTACATTATTAGGTACTCAAAGATGTTTTACATAAAAAAAAAAAGTCATAGAACAACACAACGAAACCATACAACATAATCACACAAAATAAAATTTAAAAAAAAACAGCACAATAAAACCAGTAGCAACAACATTAATTAGTGATTAATCCGAAATTAAGAGCGACCCTGAAAAGGTGAGGTTTGAGTAATGATTTGAACTTGGCCATCTCGGATGTTAAATGGCAGGTCATCCCCAGGTCCGGTGCTTAGTTCTGAGCGGTATAGACAGGAGTTTGGCATCAGAGGAACAGAGACTATGGTACGGGATGTGATATTGAAACACATCAGTGAGATATGAGGGAGCCTGGTGATGAAGAGCTTTGTGCGTGAAAAGAAGGACTTCCAATTGAATCTGTTGTGGGACAGGAAGCCAGTGAGAATGAATGAGCAGACGTGCAGCAGAGTTCTGGATGTCCTGGAGTTTATTTAGGATTTTGGACTTCACTAGCTAGCCAAGTTTGCTTTCAAGTAAGCTTGTTGGGCTCAGAGACTAACACACTCATTCACCTTCAATAACTGCTTTATCCTGATCAGCGTTTGCATTGGATCTGGAGCCTATCCCGATGACACTGGATGGGATGGCAGTCCATCACAGGGCACCATTCACACAAATATTCACACCTAGAAGCATTCTATAGCAAAGCCAATCTACTCGCATGTTTTTTAGCCTGTAGGAAGAAACAAGAGAACCCAGAGGAAATCCACATGGGGAGAATGTGAAACGCCACACAGATAGTAACCTGAGCTCAGGATCAAACCCAGGACCCAGGACCCCAATCACATGACTGAAACCAAGCACTGGCATGCTAGCTGTTATATTTTGTACCTTATGTTTGATGGCAAGCTAATATTACACTAGTGATTGTTTAACTAACACGAGTGGTCAGGTTCTAGCTTACATTAGGATAACTACTGTGTTGTGTAGAACTGTTCCCGAACCACTTGCCAGTGTTTACTAGCCAACATTAGGCTATTATTCCATTCAATATTATATAATATTCATTGGGTTTTATTTAACCTTATACATTTTCTGTAGCATACATAAAGAACAACATACACAGCATTCTTTAGCTTGTATTTTACATAGCCAAATTGCTTGGCTGCTCCGATTTAGAGCACATTACAGTAATTGTTTTGGGGTAAGTGACAGAGTAGGGCTGTATGCTGACTAAAATTGGGGGGTGGGGGGGTTGGGTGTTTTTACAGGCTAAACCTCTCCAGGCTGCTGGCACAAAGCAACACTGCCAGAAGAGAGCGAGACTAACCCAGGATGACAGGAGCTACAGGGGAGCAGAGCAGCGCCAGCCTCAGTCAGCCCAACGCTGGCACGGACGTAGAAAGAAAAAGAGTAAGAAATTGCTTTTATTGATCAGTAGGACCAATGAAGCAGTTGGTTGGTTTGGACTACAGGCTGCACTACAGCATTATAAAATCTGTGCAAGGTTTGATATGATGAAAAAGATTATTTAGGAGCACTTTGGAGAGACTGATCTGATTGGATTTTCAGTAACCTTCTTAAACATCATATTGAACTCATAAGGCTGAGAGACAATGTCTTTAAATGGATATATATATATATATATATATATATATATATATATATATAAAAACACACACACATACTGATCAGCCATTACATTAAAACCACTGACAGGTGAAGTGAATAACATTGATTATCTCAGAGGGATATATTAGGCAGCAAGTGAAGTCAGTTCTTGAATTCGATGTGTTGGAAGCAGGAAAAATGGGCAAGCGTAAGGATCTGAGGGACTTTAACATGGGCCAAATTGTGGTGGCTAGACGACAGGGTCATTGGCGCTCAAGGCTCACTGATGCACGTGAGGAGCGAAGGCGAGCCTGTCTGGTCCGAACCCACAGAAGGGCTGCTGTAGCACAAAAAGTTAATGCTGGCTATGATAGAAAGGTGTCAGAACACACAATGCATTGTAGATTACCGAGTATGAGGCCGCGTAGCTGCAGATCTGTCAGAGTGCCCATGCTGATCCCTGTCCACTGCCAAAAGTGCTTACAGTGGGCACATGAGCATCAGAACTGGACCATGGAAGCAATGGAAGAAGGTGGCCTGGTCTGATGAATAACTGCTTCTGAACATTACATTGCCAGGTCCTGGTTGTTAATCTGAGTAATGTAAAAAGTTATTTAAAAGGGGAAGTACTAAGTGATCTGACACTGCCACATATAGGATTTTTTGTGTAGTTTTTTGCCATAATTAAGTTTTACATACATATTTTTGAATCTAATTCTTTAAACATTTGAAATCATGTTCAAGCTTCAAAGCAAGCGAGAATTCAGCACTGGTTGAGAAAAGCTCGCTACCACCTCCACTCGGTGCTTGAACAGCTCATTTCCCAGCAGATATAACATACAGGGCCAGACTAACTGAGGTCAGGAAGAATAAATGCTCCCTGTGCTATTGTGATGGAAAGGTTACGAGAACATTCGCTCTTTTGGGTTTCCACCAAGGCCACCCACCCTCAGCCTGATTCTCAACCACAGTTTAATGAGGGTGCTGGCTAAGACCGCTGGGAGGGTTAGCGTCAGCAAAGCTAGCATCAGTAGGTGAGCACTGGAACTCAGCCCAGGCCTACTGGCATTCCCGCCTTACATGACCGACTGACACCAACCTGACCCAAATACAAACAGACCCACCACACTGTAATCTTTGGCTGTGTAGGAAAATCTTTATCACTGCTCAGTAGGCTACATTTCTTGCTTGCGTCTGACATATTCTGGCACAGTGGACAGAAAAAGTACCAAACAAACATACCAGGCATAAATGATGATTTTTTTTATTATTCATGTGTTTGAAGCGCAGAATACAAAAAGAAAAAAAAAAAAAAAGCACTGAAGCTATCATTTACATGACAGTACGGACAGAGTAGAGCTGCTCCACAGGATGCTGTTGTTCTTGTACATTTCACGCCTGGAACTTTAAATCCTCAGTTCTGATATCCTCCAGTATGGCACGCAGGGAGTTGATTTATATTTAGTGTTACATACTGCAGCCTATGTAATCATCATAGCAGTTCTGGGGAGGAAAGAAACACACACACACACACACTCTTCTTCCTTCACACTTCAGTTTTTCTGCGTCTTTGGTAGCTCAAGGCTG
Organism: Pangasius larnaudii; assembly: GCA_037576815.1. Lineage (NCBI taxonomy): Eukaryota > Metazoa > Chordata > Actinopteri > Siluriformes > Pangasiidae > Pangasius > Pangasius larnaudii. The sequence continues at coordinate 24,321,511 of CM074918.1, read as the reverse complement.
CCTCATGGTGTACACACTGCTAGCATTGTACCAGTCACAGACCTTGCTTTGGTACAAATCTATTTGAATGAATGCAGACCCTAGTTAAGCACAGCACAGCTAAGCACGTCACAGCCTCGTCTGACATTTAGACCAATAAAAATGAATCCTACAGTAAAAGGATTCTACATTTGGTGTTCTGTATTAGCGTGAGGTTGAGTACAAGGGTATAGATCTTGCATGTGGGCAACAAAATCGTGAAGGCTTAAATATAAAACACTTGTGAGCAAGTGGGATAGACGGGGTTTATAGCGCTACAATTCCTCCTCCATGTACTGAACAAGCTTTAAGACAACACACTGGAAGAAAACAGGAATTTGGACAGAAAAATGGATGCAGGATGGGGAATAAAAGGCAAAATAAACATTAGACTAACAGGTGTACATTAGACCGACACTCGTGAGCCAGCTGAACACGAGAAGGAGCTAAGATCGGTAGAGGAGGATCTTCTCCGCACACGTCTGGCCCACCAGGCTTGCATACTGCTCCACCTCTTTCTCATCGCTGAAGCCTTTCTTTTTCCGCGAGTAGGCGGCGTAAGGCATGACCGTCCTCTTGTGCAGCACCAGGACCCGGCCCAAGTCTTTAAGTGCGCTAGCATCACCTACACACAGACACAGACACATGCAAAAAGATTTATAAAAAAAAAAAAAAAGCAATAAGGCAGGATTATACCATGTGTACTGATATGTCTCTCTGAAATTATGAACTTCATCTCTGTGGGATTTTCTAAGCAAACCCTGGAGATACTTTCAACATTTTTTAGGTCATTTCTTACATCTGATAACATTCCATAGCTATGCAGATACATCACACACTGTTCTAAAAGAATAGCGTCAACGTATAGAGTATAGGTGTATAGTTTTATGAATGTCACATAATAACACATTCTATTTATTCTATTCTATTTATTAGGTATTTATTACGTTCTCTCTGTACAATTGTGTGCTTCCAACTTTTCTGCGACGGTTTGTGGAAGGGCATATATTCACAGTTCCCACCGAAAGTATTGGAACAGCGAGGCCAATTCTTTTGTTTTTGCTACACACCGAAGACATTCGGGTTTGTGATCAAAAGACGAATGAGGCGACAGATCAGAATTTGAGCTTTAACTTCCTGATATTTACATTTGGATGTGTTATACAATGTAAAACATGGCACCTTTTGTTTGAACCCATCCATTTTTTTTTCAAGAGATCAAAAATATTGGAACATTGGAATATTGTGATCGAAAAATATCAGCGAGAATCAAGGGGAAGGTGTACGAGACAGTGGTGAGAGCGGCCATGCTGTATGGTTTAGAGACAGTGGCACTGAGGAAGAGA
>CM074918.1:24307026-24317485 GCA_037576815.1 Pangasius larnaudii | reverse complement strand
CCCCCCCCCCCCCCCCCCCCCCCCCCCCCCCCCCCCCCCCCCCCCCCCCCCCCCCCCCCCCCCCCCCCCCGCCCAATGTGATCATTGGGGAATAAACAAGTTGCATAAGATCCATCAAAGGATCATCTCTGGCTCCGAAGTGAAACACTGAGCTTTAGAGTATTTCTCATGGAGTACATGACACTCATAAAAAGATGAAAAGAAAAAAAGAAGGAGCAGTGAAGCAGTGAAACATGGCTATGGCTATAAGCCTCGAATAGCACAAGTCATTGATGGGGAAGAAGGAAGAAAAAAAAAAAAAAGAATCGCTTGAAAATGATGAGATGTCAAACTGTGAGAGTAAACAGGGCAGAGAGACGGCTTTTAGCGCCACAATTAAGCATGCCAATAACACTGAGCAGAGCTGTCAAGGGTGTCAGGGGCTCTCTCGTTTGAACAATCCAAACATCCGCTGCGCATATAAACACCCCTCTCCCCTGCTCCAGCCATCCTTTTTACCCGTTTACAGCTCCTACTGAGGGGCACCAGGCTTTCTCGGTCAGCGGCACCGGAGGTTCACTGCACGACTCGAGGTCAGGGGTCAAAGGGAATGATAAGGAAGACTTTCTCTGGAAAAAAAAAAAAAAAAAAAGAGAAAGGAAAAAAAAAAAAAAAAAAAAAAAGGACAGTGGGGTCTGACCACAGGGTTTCAGAAACTCCATCACGGGAACAAGGACACGGTGCAGGCTGTGTCTCAATTAAACCTGGCATTCAGAAATGATTAGATTACGCTGATCCAAGTGCGTTCCTGGCACAGCTCGTTTGCATGTAGCGACGCTCACAAAACTCCATAAAAGGTCAAGTGCGCAGGCAGCTGAGCACGAAATGAACAATGAGAGTAAAGGTCGGAAAAAACAGGAGTCGAAGTTATTTCGACTTGATTCTGTGCCAATAAAAATATTTAATAATATATGATACTAAATTATAACTATTTCATATATAATATTAAATCTTCCATCATCTCAGGCGTTTGTTTTTTTTACAGCTTACAGATTCCCCCGAAATGACAGGACTTTCTTTCTTTCGCTCCTGCGAACGATTTACGAATAAACCTGGTTGTATCCGGCTTGATAGATGAAGCTTCTCGTGTTTCTAAGCATGTTCGTCATCGCTCGTTAACATTTCTCGGTAACATTACATAACTAATATTTAACGTAAGGTATTTTCTCTTTTATGCAAACTCGTTCTTCTTCTTCAAAACAATTCAAATACAGCCCTCTTTTTTCCACAGAGACGCACAGCCAAAAACACACAGGCGAACCATGTCTGCTGCTACAGAGAAAGACACGCCTCCGGGGGGCGGGACGTACGGTTCAAGAGAGCGTATAATTGGACAATGATGACGACGTGCGCAAAAATGATGTGAGTAACTATCAAATTAAAACTAGAATATCACCAAAAGATTTTTATTTATTTTTCCCCCAGATATAGTATACCATCAGTGTCTAACACTACCGGACAGGTACGAAAAGATTAACAGCAATATTGATTTCAGTTCTCTGTTCATTGTTCTATTCTTAAAGTACTATAAGTGCTCACTAGCATGGACACCAGGCATGAAAGAGTTAACGTTGGTGGAAAAAAAAAAGGATGGTCAGGAGTTTATTGAAACCACTGAGCTCTGTTGGTCAGGCTTTTTTTTTTTTTTTTCACAGCGCCTCTTCTGTTGCTCAATAGGACAAGGTTGCCTGACTTGACAATCTCCACATACGCTTTCAATAAACACAGCCAGACATACACACACACGCGCGCACACACACACACGCAACCTTGCTCTAACCACAGACATACAGCAGTGACTGCTATTCCTGACACCCTATGATGTACCGGCCTCACTCTTAAACTTCACGCAGATTAGGAAAAGAAAAAAAAAAAAAACAGTGGTATGAGGGTGCTTGTGGTCATGAGTGTATATACGGTGATACATTTGGGGGTATGTCACTACATGCAGTTTGCTAACTACAAAAAGATGATAGTGCAGGCACTGATGTTATGTGATTAGGCCTGCATGACTCAACCGCCAGCATTCAGACGCATCAGTGTTAACATGAACACTGGCGCTCCATAACGCTGGCAACAACCGCCACACTGACACAAATGGCACTCGGACACTTTGCTGCATTTATTTTGCGGGGTTTTTTTTTTCTCTTTTAAATACGGGAATGGAGTTTCGATTAAATCATAAACGGGCAATGCCTCTGGCCTGGGGCTTGACAGCAGAAAGGTGGTTAGAGCCATTTCAATGCCTCCAATAATTACGCTCAACTGGTCTCCAACTGCCAACTCACTGGCCTCCTCTAACAACTCCAAGAGACTGGAAGGCAGGGAAATACATTAGTCTATACAAGAGAGACCAGTCCTGCATCTCAAAAGTACAAGTCTGAAATAGTTGGTGTCCTCCGGCCAAGAACAACAGGCCAAGCAGGACTGGAGGTAACGCAAGAAAGATTCACAAACACTGCAAGCAATGACAGACTTCGTCTGAGTGTTACGCACTGCTGAGTTGGGACCCGTGCACTGCAAGAACACACTGATGTCTAGATAGTTCGTTTTCAGTGGTAAGGATTGTTGTGTCAGGATTGCAGTGATTTCATAACGTACACACACACACACACACACACACATTATTAAATATGTATTGACCAAGGCACTAGTTAACACAGGGCATTCATTGGCATGAAGCAGAAAGGAATGACATGCCATTATTCTTCCATAACTAACCGAATTAATCTGCCCACTTAATCAAGTGCTGCATGACGCTTGCAGGAAACAAAACTCAAGCACTGTCTAGTGAGTTTAATCCACACTTAACCCCAGTGTTTCTCTCCCCAGGCTTTCATGTGGGAGCAAAAAATCGCTCTCAGAAATTTGGTGCCATTCAAAGACAACTACGAAGACACAAAGACACACACAAACAAACAAACAAAAAAAAAACATGCCAAGAAAGTACAGGGATGATTAGTCAGGATCAGTTTTTTTTTTTCTTCTTCCCACTGGTGTCTCAGAATTCCCAGTGGCAGATCTGCTTCTGTCCTGACATGACCTGCCAGGAGGGCAATGGCTCCAACTATGACCTCACCGTGTTTACCGAACACTGGTCGCTCTCCATGCTTCATGTAACCACTCTTAAGAAAGAGAAAACAAAGAGCTTTGTGTTGAGACTGCTACTTAATGTCTTACACAACCCTCTAATGTTGGCTGGAGCCACTGGTTGAAGTGGAAATATAAAAGTGCAACCTGTGGATGGATGTCTCTGGTTGTGTTACTGTCTTACTGACAATGCTAATAGCACATAATAGTCATCAAAGCACCTAATTATCAGGATTTACAAGTAGTAAGTGTATAACGTGTTCTTAAACTAAAGGTGCATTAGGTAGGATTTGTGTCTCTAATGATTTAATGGGTTGAGCTGAATAAGATCTGAACGATCTCATTAAGCCTGCCCCATTTTCACCCATGTACCCAAAGCTCCGCCCTCAAAACTTACGACGGTTCAACTAGAGTTAGCATGCTAACTAGCCTTTCATGACACCACTTTCGAGCAGATCCAGACATTCAACTGCTTGAAAGCCAGGTTACAACTCTATAAACACGCACCGTCTCCTCATAATGATTTATAAGAATGTGAAGGGGCGGGTCTATAAAATGACTGACAAGAGGCCAATCCAAATACCAGACTTTCAATTCGGACCAGGTTTCCAAAGAGGTTTTTTTTTTTTCAGCTACAGAATACAATTTTCCTGAGACAATGCCTTAAATTATTTTTTTTTAATCATCTCTACATAATTTTCCACATTATTTGTACTAGTAATATCGATCACTGCATCTTTAAATATGGCCACCACCGAGCTAAGCATTGCGCGCAAACGGTTATGCCTGAGAGTTATGCCAGTCCAACTATTCTCAAAAATTTCCAAGTATTTTATGTATTTTTTCCAAGCAGCGAACACAAAGGATTAGAAACGTGAGAATGAGAACACAAGACAAGGCTCCGACGAAAGCAAAATGAATCAGCGTAGAAAAACTCTCAACAAAAAGCAAGAGTAATTGCTCCACAGGCTGTCAGGCTCTCCCTCTCGGTCTGGCGTCTGCTTGTCGGCAATGATATTATTTCTATTCTTATTACCATCATCATGGCCATTATCTGCTGTGTCCAGGAATGACCACATCCATGACCCGGCTGAACCGCTTTGCACTGGGTCCTGGGCCCTGTCAGAGACTGGCTCCAATCCATACTGTTTCAACATAAACAAATCCAATTAACATTTTACTCTGCTAGCAGAGCACCAGGCTGTAAATACAGATGAAGGCTTACAAAGGAACGATGTGAGAAATGATGTGTCAAAATGGGAAATGGTCTAAATTTAGTGGTACTTCATATTAGGCTATGTTCACATTACAGATCAGATCAGATCTGTCTATCTAGCTTGACGGTTCACATTCGTGGCCTATAATGCGTCCCCCAAAATGCATCCCAAACAAGAAATAAGGACTTATTTGGTGAGACAATCCATCATAGTAGAAGCACCGAATGAATACCTGGCCCAAGCCTGTGCCGCAATTTGCTCTGATGGTCAACAAACAGCTTGTCAGATGGCTAGCTTTTGTTGTTTTCGTAGCCATCGTTGGCGCTGTTGTGCCGAGTGATGTGTGGGTACAGGAGAGGAGCCAGCAATGGTAGGGCAGCGGTGTGGAAGGATTCATAGGGGTGTTTATATGGGAGAGCATTTCTTTGGCATTGTTGCCGTATTCGTTTTTGCTTTGCAATTTCTTGGGCGGCGGCTTCGACAGTACTCGGTTTGTCGGTGTCGCCGCACTGCCGGCGTGGGATGATGATGGCGACGACAGTGATATGCGCATGGGAAAGCGCCACATGGAGTCCAGTCTGACCGTCCTCATTCATGTCACATGGCCACATAGCAGATATGCATCCTATCTAGGACTGCGTATGAAAGGAGCTCGGTAGCTCAGCTGCTTTGTAAAGATATTTCAGAAAGTGCTGATCTCCTGGGATTTTCACACACAACAGGCTCCAGAGTTTACACAGAATGGTGTGAAAAACAAGCCCAAAAAAAATTTTCAGTGAGCAGCAGTTCTTTGGGTGGAAATTCCTTGCTGATAAGAGAGGTCAGAGGAAAACTGGCCAGACTGCTTAAAGCTGCCAGGAAGGCTTTGGTCACTGAAATGAGCACTTTTTTTTTTTTTTTTTTTTTTTACAAACATGGTGAGCAGGAAACCATCTCAGAATGCGAAACAACAAACTTTGTAGGGGATTAGCTACAACAGCAGAGGACCACATCAGGTTCCTCTCCTGTCAGCCAAGAACAAGAATCTGACGCTACCGAAGATGGCGACTGTAGTGATTCATTTCTTTTCCAAGGACTGACATACCTTAAAAAAAAAAAAAAAAAAAAAAAAGGATAACTTATGGCTAATACAAATAGCATGGTAAAGTCTTACAATGTGAGGTCTTGGCGGGGAAGGAGGGGGGACGACGACTAATGTGCTAACAAGCTCTGGCAAAAAAGCTGCCCTGCCACACCATAATTCATAGTTTTCAGCACACATCACAAAACAAAAGCAACCTTAAGATCCTTTTGAATGGTAACGTGCATGTAGATACCTGCATCTGTGTTGACACAGTGCTTGTGCTTATAACGCACTAAGGCTAATGCATGTGCTGGTAAATAGAGCCGTGGTTTTCAGAGAGCTTTACCTGCCCGGGTGTCTTCGTTGAGGCGGGCGTAGGCTGAGGCGTCAACGCGGGGGACGCATTTCTCTATGGGCACCCACACGTACGTCTCCGGGCACAGAAGGTCTGCCGGCTGGTACTGACCCTGAGAAGAACAAGAAGGAACTAGTTACATGATAAAGAATTCCATTAGTGCGTGGAAAGAGGATTCAGCACACATTCTTTAGTACCTGGTGGGACAGAATCACTTCAAGGGTTACTGAGGATTAAAAACACCGAATGTGTGTTTGTAAGTGCAGTTAAAAGCAAAAAAAAAAAAAAAAAAAAAAAAAACCTATTGCTTCCAGCGTGTTTGATTCTGCCATGAATCACACTAAATCTCAGAACAGCCATAAATTCGTAAAACGTCAACGTGTGATGTATTAGCTGCGCCTTCACGTTTTGTTTTTGTGTGGAGTAGAAAGTGCAAATGGATTCCTGGCCTGGTGAGGCCTCATTATCAGAGGCCTGAATGCAATGACCGAAAGTCAAATTAACTCTCCTACAATGTAAACAAGCAAACGCCTTCAAGACGTCTGCCTTCCTTCAAGCACACACACACACACACACACACACACACACACACACACCAACCCCCTGCACGCATGGACACGCACCCACTCGCGACAGCTCGTAGGCCTCGGCGTGTTTCGCAGAGCGTCTGGTTGAACTGATAATGAAACGACTTGTGATTTGATTCGTTTTTGAAACAGGAAGTTTCAAGAGCCAATAAATGTCGAAGATTCACCAAATCTCAAGAAACTGCGGCTTAGCAATTTATGATAAATAATGCAGCGGTGAGGTTAAAGGTTGCTTTTTTGCCAATTTCACATTCCAGTTTCCACATTTCCGACTGTTGTGTTCTGAGGTTTCCGACCAGCTCCTTCTCCTCGGAATTTTTCTTTTTTTTTAGTTTATATATACTGACTTGGATTTGTGATTACTGAACCAAGAGCCTCAAACAAAAAGCTCTAAAACAGCCATTTTGATTTCACGGCTCTTTAACGCTCCTGGAGGTTCCGTAAACAGGATTCGTCTGACGTTATCCCGCAGCAGAAAGTGTGTGCCATATTTCCACAAGCAGGAGGTTTTGAGAATCGGGTGCCTGGGCCCCCTTATTCTAAACACTAAGTGCTGAAGGTGAGGTATTCACACCCCATCTTTCTCACAGTCACTCTGTCAGCAGTGCCACACTAGATAGGATCTATGGAGCGAACAGACTTATTCACAGGACCATCACATCAACAGCTAAGGGTTACTGGTTTCAGCTCAGGACAAATAATAAGAAAATGACTGGTTTTATATCGTGTGTGTGTGTGTGTGTGTGTGTGTGTGTGTGTGTGTGTGTGTGTGTGTGTGTGTATATATAGAGTACAATAGTGTAGCTTTGCATAAATAGTGAAGCACTGGGACCAAACTGTGACTCGAGATCATTTGGAGTATCGATATGGTGCGTCAAGATCTAAACAGACCTATTAATGTTCCTCAGAAGGAAAACAGCGATTCAGTTCATGACTCATTAAAAAACAAACAAATCACAAGCATTTTTAGTGATTAAATAATGACTTAATTCATACATCAAACAGCAAACCAATTCATTTCATCAATTAAATTCATTAAATTCTTAAAGAAGCTTGAAGGAATAAGGACTGGAAGCAGGAATATTACTTTATTTAATGTCTACAAATGTTCTTTTTTATATTTAAATAATAAAAGATAAATAAATATTATTTATTTATATTATTAATAATAAATATAACATGTTATATTATTTATTATAATAAAAGATAAATAAATATATTATAAAATTATTTAATATATTTATTTAATTAATAAATATTATTATTATTTAATATAATATTAATTGATATTATATTATTAATAAATATGAAAAGGAGAAATAAATTCTGTAAAATAACTAAATAAATGAAATAAATAAAATGTATCATCAGCTGCTTCCAGTCAGTTTGTAATTAACAAAAAAAACACATTTTATATATATTAATATATTTAATAAAAATATATCAGCGATTTTTCAGAAAAAAAAGTTTTTTTTCCATAATATTTTTCACAATATCAAGATTATATCATATCGCCCAGTCCTGATACGTACTAGCCAATGGAAAAGCTAGCTGTTTGTTTATTTTATTTCTTTTAAGATCACAGCTGCTTCAGACGTCACATCAATAAAATGATGACCAAGAAAATAAATGATTTGACCAAAATAAGACAGGCTTGTATGTCAAATTTTCTTTCAAATGTCTCTATCGGAAGATGAGTGAAGGCACGGAATGATGAATGAAGGCTGGTTTATTCTTCTGCACTAAAGTGACATGATGCACTGAAGGTGGCAGAACGGCGTGTCGTACGTATAATACGGTGCCGTGCATCGACCAGCATTCAGGAAAACGCTGATTAGTTGATGAAGGCAGACACTTATGCAACCGCCTGGTCACGATAGACTCACGTGATCACACATACACGGGAGCGGAAGTATACACCCAGAAGCTTGGAGAGGAAGGGTTAGTGCATGTAGCTAGACTGCAGACCCGCTCGCTGCCATCAGAGCGATGATGTGAGAGCACTGACTTCCTGTTCCAACAGGTCTGGCGATGGAGGTGAGGGGACACAAATCTCGCCCCACACACAACCATGACAGCGAAACTCACTTTCCATGAAGGCAGAATCCAACGTCAGATTCAATGCTATCTTCTAAGAGAAGGCACAGCTGCCCGAGATGAAAGACAAGGCGATACTGAGCGAAAGAAAAGCTTGGATACTAAATAGAGACGCAACAGAAAAAGGCACCCAGGAAGCAGCGACGCTCGTGCAGAAGATTAAATTGAGAGACAGAGTGCTAGGAATCTGGCTTGCTCATTATCTCCATGTCTGTTCCACTTCCTCCTGTGTGGCTCTACCGGCCATACGTCTTGAAGCTGAGCTCAATCGCAACCACAGGCATTTCCCTGCTCATATTCGTCGCCTTCTACTCATTCTCAAACACGGTGGCCTTTTCGTTGAGGTTTCACACTGAACGATCTCTCCTTTAGAATGATTTCTGGGGGTTTTCCTCGGCAGGCCAAAAAAGATTTTTGGTTCTGCAACTCTTTTATTATTATCCTCTGGTCCAATTACTGAGCTGGCAGCTGTTTCTCATGATATAAGGTGAGGGGGGAGACAAAACAGGCAAAAAAAAAAAAAAAAAAAAAGACAATTTCTGCCATCCATAAATCAACATGCTCGACTAGGCTGTGTTAGATAAGGGAGGATGTGATAATACAGGCATGAAGCCAACGAGATCTTTTTATAAAAAAAAAAAAATGACGCAAAGGCAAACACCCTGGTGACGATCTTATCTCCGGCAAATATTCCGTTTTGTCGTTTGCTGAAGCCGAGCTCATCGCTCTTGCGCACACAATGCGAGAAAATGAACAGTGCGACAGTTGAGTCCAATCAAAGAACACGCCGGAGAAATGACGTAAACTTTCCTATCACCGCTTCCCCATGTGTTTCTTAAATAATACAGTACGACTCATGGAGCATCGTCCGTCTTTCAGACCCTCGTTCCATCCCTCAATGACACAGAAATGAAGGGAACGATGACAGACGGACCACCCTCTTCAAGGCTCATTAACCTCAGCACAGCAAAGCATGAGAAAGCCTAGGAAAAGCCCAAATTTCATTTTGTTCGTGTAGTACTTGTCACACAGCGCTAGGCTTGCTTCGCAAGGTACAACAAAGCCGAGGACGGGAAAAAATGCCAGTCTGACGAAATGTGCGTAAGGTCGGTGGTAGCACAAACACACAATGAGAAGAAACGGATAGACAGCTGAAAAGAAAATAGGTGGGATGGATCAGGCAGAGATAAGCACGGTGAAGGAATTCGGTGTGGATGGAGCCGGAGGGAAGTGGTGCATGTATGAACTCTTTATCAGCTGGAATCGGTGATGCTACCACTATGTTTTTTAAGGGACAACTATTTAAAAATCTGATACGGGTCACGGTCCATGTGAACGTTTGATTTATTGGAAATATAGGTTGTGGAGAACACATTCTCCGCAACAAGCTCAGCTTGTACTGAAAAGGTGCTCTTAGGCAAGAAACAAAACGCACCCTATGCAACCTACACATAAATGAACACATAAACGACTAACTAAAATGCGTCGCTTCGCCTTTCAAACGAGAAGCGAAGACACAGGCGCAAAAGTGTCACTTAATTTCCCTCACGTGCTCCGACAGCGACCTCCCCCCCTCCAGTCCAAAGTCCCATACCTGAGATTTATGTGAAAAGCAATTAATCAGCAACATAAATCCTGAAGCTCTCTGCTGGCCAGGAATTCTTGTGAAAGACTAAACCTCTCACCTCTCCAACTTCAAGCCTCAGAGCTGTGTGCACATGGGAGCCCTGAAGAAGCTCAGAAGAACTTATCTGTAATCAGAAATCCCGGACACCAACCATCAGGAATATTAAGGAGATTGCGAAACTAACGTGAAGTACGGCTCCTATTGCACATTTAATAAGGAGCATTCACTAAACGGTTGAAATGTAGGGCACTCTCTCTTATAATCCTGTGCAGTCAAGCAAAATTTTAAAAAGGTACAGTTACAGTTTCAAAGATAAGCAACAAACACGACTGAATGGCAACTACGGTTACTCTTTCTGCTTAACCACTGGTGATTCATTTATAT
>CM074918.1:24215944-24238239 GCA_037576815.1 Pangasius larnaudii | reverse complement strand
AGCACGAGCAAGAGTGCGGTTATACTGAACATCAGCACGAGCAACAGTGAGGTTATACTGAACATCAGCACGAGCAAGAGTGCGGTTATACTGAACATCAGCACGAGCAACAGTGAGGTTATACTGAACATCAGCACGAGCAACAGTGCAGTTATACTGAACATCAGCACGAGCAACAGTGCGGTTATACTGAACATCAGCACGAGCAAGAGTGCGGCTATACTGAACATCAGCACGAGCAAGAGTGCGGTTATACTGAACATCAGCACGAGCAAGTGTGCGGTTATACTGAACATCAGCACGAGCAAGAGTGAGGTTATACTGAACATCAGCACGAGTTAGAGTGCGGTTATACTGAACATCAGCACGAGTTAGAGTGAGGTTATACTGAACATCAGCACGAGCAACAGTCAGTTATACTGAACATCAGCACGAGCAACAGTGCGGTTATACTGAACATCAGCACAAGCAAGAGTGAGGTTATACTGAACATCAGCACGAGCTAGAGTGAGGTTATACTGAACATCAGCACAGGCAAGAATGAGGTTATACTGAACATCAGCACGAGCAACAGTGCGGTTATACTGAACATCAGCACGAGCAACAGTGCGGTTATACTGAACATCAGCACGAGTTCGAGTGCGGTTATACTGAACATCAGCATGAGTTCGAGTGCGGTTATACTGAACATCAGCACGAGTTCGAGTGCGGTTATACTGAACATCAGCATGAGTTAGAGTGCGGTTATACTGAACATCAGCACGAGTTAGAGAGAGGTTATACTGAACATCAGCACAAGTTAGAGTGCGGTTATACTGAACATCAGCACGAGTTAGAGAGAGGTTATACTGAACATCAGCACGAGTTAGAGTGAGGTTATACTGAACATCAGCACGAGCAACAGTGCGGTTATACTGAACATCAGCACAAGCAAGAGTGAGGTTATACTGAACATCAGCACGAGCTAGAGTGAGGTTATACTGAACATCAGCACAGGCAAGAATGAGGTTATACTGAACATCAGCACGAGCAACAGTGCGGTTATACTGAACATCAGCACGAGCAACAGTGCGGTTATACTGAACATCAGCACGAGTTCGAGTGCGGTTATACTGAACATCAGCATGAGTTCGAGTGCGGTTATACTGAACATCAGCACGAGTTCGAGTGCGGTTATACTGAACATCAGCATGAGTTAGAGTGCGGTTATACTGAACATCAGCACGAGTTAGAGAGAGGTTATACTGAACATCAGCACGAGTTAGAGAGAGGTTATACTGAACATCAGCACGAGTTAGAGTGCGGTTATACTGAACATCAGCACGGCTGTGATTTGGCGTAGGTATGAAGCCGCAGGCCGAGTGCCGTAGTTAATTACAGACGTGCCGATAATCAGTATAACTGCATGATTGTGCAAGTGCGATGTTGCTTTTATACAAGAGTTCTCTAAACAAGAAATGAATATCGAGTAACTGACATTTCAGACACAGTATGGCCAAATGTTTTGTTTATTTTTGCTCCGCTAGTGGAAATAGATCTTGAAGAATCTAAACTCACTTTATAGTCTGTCGCCTAGCCGGCTAGCTAGCTCACGTTGATTTGTACATTCCCGTTAAAGGTGCTTCCGGTGAAACTGGTGTCCCTTCGTCTAAAGAGCTTTCAAATTTTAAGTCAAAAGTTCTATTCATGAAAAAAAGTATCGTTTGCCACGTCTGTGGCAACTGGCCCAACTCAAAGCAGACTTCCTGTTAGCTTCCGGAAGTTTATTTTTTTCCTTAAAAAAAAAACAACACATCCTGAAGTGTTTTATTCCTCTTATACCACAGCAGTTTCCCAACAATTACAACAACTAACTGATTACAGATACATGTAATGGTATGGTACATCCTTCAGACAACCTAGTTCCTGTTATCTCTTACATTATAAGAGATATAAACAATCCCGCACTGGCCTCTCTTTTTCTTTTTCTTGAGGTTAATAAGACAAAAAAAAAAACCGCTGCTTGTCATGTTACTGAGAAACTGGAAAGTGAGAAGTCCTCTGTCCAGAAGACTCTCCCATGCCTGGAAACGTCCTGACTGTTACAAAGCACTGACACTGGAGGCTCCTTCCATAAATGCTTAACATAAATGTCTCCTAACAGCAAACTTTTCAATATCAGATTCAAGAATTCAACAGTGTTGTGGTCTAATATCCATTGCTGAATGCTGGTTTTGCAGAACACACGGTCACATCTGTTGTAAAATACTGTATATTGATCCGCGTTCCCATTTGTTCAGGGAAAAATTATAAACAGTAATTCCTATGTTAAATGATGAAAATTGTCATTACAAAAAAATACCTGAAAGTAACCTCCTTGTCAGTTATCACATAATCATAAGAGTTCTCAGGATGTTTAGGAGACAAAAATGACTTTAGAGTGGCGTGGTGGAGTGGCTGGCTGCTTTATCTCGCAGGTCATCCTCATGTCTGTGTTACCTTCTGGCGCTCCCTTTTAATTAATGCTGTCATAGCTATACTTGCCAGAGTCCCTGCTTGCACTGTGCGCACAACGTACATTAACGTCCCTAACCATTACATGACAATAAGCATACCTAATAATCTGTGTTACTCTCTCTCTCTGTCAAGCTGCACATGCTACTCCTGAGATCCCAGTGATCCTGACCCCTCCTGATCTCCAGACCTGCCTGATCCATCCTGATGCCCTACTTCAGGTTGGAGTTCTCATCTCATGGAAACCACTCGCTGCTGCTGAGGACAGTCCCATATGGACAGCCTAAAGATCAACGAGATTGCTGTAGATGAAGAACCATGAAGATGGATTTGGACTGCACTGTGCTGTGATAGCATTAGGACTGCAATTTGCCACAAACAGTTTTGCACACAGGTCTCCATCAGTGAACAGTTTGATAACTTCAACGAAATAGACTTCACATGAAAACTATGATGAATTTCCTGGTTACACAATTGCACTATTTGATCATATAGTACACAGTTATAGAAGGGAATTATTTACAACTGCACTATCCGATGTCACCCAGATGAGGATGGGTTCCCTTTTGAGTCTGGTTCCTCTCAAGGTTTCTTCCTCATGTGGTCTCAGGGAGTTTTTCCTTGCCACATCACCTCTGGCTTGCTCATTAGGGATAAATTCATCCCCACAAAGCCACTTTGTGACCATATCCATAGTTAAAAGCGCTATACAAATAAAATCGAATTGAATTGAACTGAATTGACCAAAGCACAATGTTCCCTCAACGTTCTAAAATAGTTCCCAAACCATGACCAATAGCAGAACCAAATGCTGCTAGGGAGAAGTGGTGTGTTTGCTGGGACTCTTCAACTCATCATGGTCTAGTCAACTTGACACAGATCTCATTTCAGAATACTGAACTTCATGAAGAAGCATTTTCCCCTGTATGTTCACTTACCATAGGACACTTTTCCCCATGAGTTGTTACAGTAACCACAACGATATCCAGATTTCACACCTTTAACCTCCACAATCGAGTGCATGCTCCAGGAACACACTGCTGCCTGATGCTGCTATTATATATTTCTATATATGATTATTTCTACTGTATAGGATTAATAGCCTTATTCCAGACTACATACTGGAGGCTAGTTTAGCTAGAGATTAGCTCACCACTTCACTTCTTCCGCATCCGGACATACTCAGTATGAAACACAACAACACTACAGAAAGCCTCATGGTGCATGGACTGATTTGACGATTGTAAACAAAGCATGGAATTATGGGAAATACCATTTCTGGGATATTATTATGCGCATACAATAGTTTCACTAACGCGTATAATATAGATTCACTAAAACTCAAAAACTGTTTTGGACGATTTTATACATATATATGTATATATAAATATATATACATATTTTTAGGCTTAATTCTTGTAGCTTGAAAATAGCCACGTGACTAAACTGACTGACGCGGCACGCCATATATAGATATAGGAGCATGAATCGGTTCAGCTCACCAATAAGAGTCGGTTCTTTCGACTCCCAAACGGCTCTTTGATCTGTACAATGAAAGCATTCGTTTGCTGCAGTTTATCTAAAAACAACATTACTAAAGTTGCACTGTGTTTCTTTTATAAAAAATCTATTTTAATGAATACACTTGAGTAAACATATGTGCACTAGCCGATACAAGCCTATTGTTCTGCCTGGTGTGTCGTTCATCTAAAGAGTCGACTCATTAACAAACTAAAGAGTCGACTCATTGACAAACGACTTGTGGTGGGATGGGTGAAACCATGATTTCCTTTTTCATTCCAAACCAAAGAAGGCTGAAAGTCGTCATGTATGTAATATATATATATATATATATATATATATATATATATATATATATATATACATATATATATATATATATGTGTGTGTGTGTGTCAGCTTTTGTAAAAATAAATAAATAAATAAATAAATAAATAGATAAATAAAATTACAATCTTTCTGCTCCCTATGTAGTCCCATATTTATATTATCATAGTCATAAATTTGGAATAACATATAATAATTCTCATGTTATGTCATGAATGTGACAAACAAACTCCTCAGCCAAACTGAAGGGTTTTTCCAGATCGGAAAGTATTTCCATCCATCCATTTTCCGTACCGCTTATCCTACACCGGGTCGCAGGGCAAGCTGGAGCCTATCCCAGGGGACTCAGGGGCCCAGGGCGGGGGACACCCTGGACAGGGTGCCAACCCATCACAGGGCACAATCATACACACATTCACACTCTACGGACAATCTGGAAATGAGAATCAGCATACAACGCATGTCTTTGGACTGGCGGAGGAAACCGGAGTACCCGGAGGAAACCCCCGAAGGGCAGGGAGAACATGCAATCTACACACACACAGGGCGGAGGTAGGATTCGAATCCCTGACCCTGGAGGTGCAAGTCAACAGTGCTAACCACTGAATGTATTTATACTTGTACAGTATAATGACATTGCAACAAAATGGCTGGAGTTTTAATGTGAAGTGTAGCCTATTTCTGCTCAATCCAGGGCTTCGGAAATTCAGGGGCTTTCTGTCCAGCCTGGGGCTTCCCATCAGTGCTCCTGGCGCGTCATATTATATACATAAGATACTGATTGCCTAGAATATTGCAGTGTTTTTACACACATTCATTACATAAACATTGCTTTTGCTATTGAGCTGGTATCTGTATTCACTCTGCACCTTACTGTCTGTAACTCCTTCCAAACATGTCAGTGTGTATATGATGAAATGTACAATTATTTGCTACATTTTTATTTACAGTTAAACTGATATTTTATTGGTAAGTATTTGACCACTAGATGTCGCTGTGGTACAATGTTCCGAGGAACTGATTCTTCATGTAAAGTATAAATATTAAATCTTCACACAAGAAGGCCTGGGGAAATATTATTTATTATTTATTTACTTAATAATTAGACACATAATCTGTCTCTATATTTCTCTGTCCTATAAAGCCACATTAAAGCTCTTTAGTTTTGTGGTTATGCTTTAGTTTTGTGGATGAGGGCTGGGAATCACTGCACTTATGGTTTGTAATGGCTTATTAAGAAACCCTAAAATAAAACCGGTGTATTCAAAATAAATCAGTTATATAAAAGCTCGGTTATATTAAATTTGAATTGTGCAGAATAATTATTGGTGTAAAGTCAAATTAAAACAGAGGAGCCTGGATTTTTTTTTTTTTAAATCGACTGTAATTGTAGTAAATGTTGAATCATTTTATTTATGTCCACTAGGGGGAGCTGTTTGCCAGTTTGTGAGCTCGACGCCCGGCTTTCACACTGCACTGATACAACTTAGCTCATGTCTCCTGACAGGCATCAGGGTTGCCACAACCGCCGGTTTCACGCAGGGTTAATGCATTGCACACCCTGTCATCCCACCCCATACAACTAATCCACAGATCTTGTAATTATAATTTTTTATTTGACTTTTACAAATATGTTAATTACATGCCACTGAATGAATGAACATGTGAGATGTTTTACACCAAAATATAACTTTTTATTTATTTATTTGTTTGTTTGTCTTTCTTTGGTATGCCCTGTTCCTACTTAGATTGTGCGTAGGGAGTGTAAGCTAGTGAATGTTGTACATGCTTTCTTAAGATCCTGGTACCAAATCAAATTAAAAATAAAAAAAGTATTGAGGGCAAATGTGGTTCAGTTAATGTTCAGGAGCTTAATAATTAGTTGGGGTTGAAATCTCAGCAAAACCCAGCTGCCCCTGTTGGGCCTTTTGAGCAAGACCTGTGACCGTCTCGGCTTTTGAATTTTCAGTTGTCTCAAATGTCACCTTCTGATTGGTCAACAAGTGTCGGTTAATTTTCTATAACAGCACTGGAAGTAGTTCTGGCCATAATTCAAGTCATAGTTTTATATTAATGCAGCCTTTCTGAAATGTTATTGTTTCTATAGTAACAAATCATTCACGGGGCCTTCACATAACCGGAGTGCAACAATAAACAGATCTTTACAACATACAACAGGAGAGTCTTCCTGGTTTCTTGGTATCATGACAAGCTCTGGGTTTTTTATTTGTCTGTTTGTTTGGTTGTTAATTTCAAGAGAGAGAATAAAAAAGAGAGACTGGTGAGGGAATGACTGTTTATAGCTGCTACAACGTAAGGGATAACTGGAACAAACTTTCTCACAGACATTTCACAACAATAGATATAATTATACTATATGGAAAAAAGTTTCTGGACACCTGACTCCCATATGTGCTTCTTGAACATCCCATTCCAGATTTATTCCCCCTTTGCTGTTATAATAACCTCCAGTCTTCTGCAAAGGCTTCCCGCTACATTTTGGAGTATGGTTATGGGGATTTGTACTGATCAAACAAAAACCCAGCGCTTGTCATGATACCAAGAAACCAGAACGACTATCCTGTCGCAGAAAACTTGCTGTTACGAAGTGCTGACACAGGTCTTGCTCAACAGGCCCAGCAGGGGCAGCTGGGTGGTGCTGAGATTTCAACCCCAACTGATTATTAACCTACTGAACATTAACTGAACCACATTTGCCCTCAATACTTTTTTTTTTCTTTGATTTGGTACCAGGATCTTAAGACAGCATGTACAACATTCACTAGCTTACACTCCCTACACACAATCTAGATAGGAACAGGGCATACCAGAGAAAAAAATACAATTAAAATTCAAATAAATGAATAAATAAATAAAATTTTGGTGCAAAATATCTCACATATTCATTCATTCATTCAGTGGCATGTAATTAACATATTGGCCATATAGTATTTAAATATCAGCTATGATCATTAATGTTGTTCATTAATACATTAAAAATATTGAATCATTAAATTGCTGAGGTATAAAGGTAATAAAACACTTCTGACGTCTAGCAGTAACTCTGCTTTGCGTCGGGCTGCATCACATTACCCTGTTGTTGATCATTTTCCTATAACTGCATGCTCCAGAAATGTTTTATTCCTTTCATACAGTACCTAGGTTTGGAGTCTTGATTTTTTATTTTTTTTTGGTGGACTGATTTTTGCCTCACATATCTGGCAACCCTCGCCGGCCGCCCCACTCAGGCTTTCAGCTAAACAGCCAGCTCGACGCGACTCCTATCAGAGCTGGTGTATTTATTTATTTTTTTAAAATCTACTTTATTGTCAGTTTGGGAATCGTTGGGCATGGATAACATCGCTGCTTCGTGTGGTTTGTGCCGGTTTTGAGCGTCTTTTTCTCCTTTGAGGCATTAGCACAGGACGTCCTGGACACACACTGAGCCGGAGAATCACTCAGCGTCTCCGCCTGAGAGTTAGCATCGGTGCTAACGCCGTGCCTGCCTTTCAACACTACAGTGAGGTGAGCTAGCTGCCTGCCTGCCTAGCATTCTTTTATTCACAGAAATAGCACTTTACACCATAGCAGTGATTAAAAAAAGTGTGAAAAAAAAACAACACTAGCTGTTATTGAACTGTATGTTTATTCTACTGAGTGAAAAGCTGTTATCTGGTTAGCTTGCTAGCTACCTAGCGAGCGTATTTGTTTAGATAATTACCAGTATATGTGTGTGGATTTGACGAGAGTCGTGAAACCTGGATGAACTGACGATTAAAAGTGATTAAAAGGAGAAGTGAACAGGGTCGCTGAGGTGGAGAGGCGGAGAGGCTGATGGCGTGTTTTCAGCTGACCTCTAAAACCCACAGCAATATGAAACGTGATGCTGTTTTTATTTCTTTTCTCGGATGACTCGAGTCTCCATCCTCCAGAAAAGCTCGCATTATACAGTGAAGTCAGATCTAAGTCTCTAAGTGATCCGCTTACCCCCATCAGCTAACCATTAAATCCATTACCACTACTGGTCTTTAATGGTATCCACTAGACATAACACGCCACAGCACAATGCAACACATGACCAGTAGAGACCCACAGAAACCATTAAAGTTTCCATTAAAACCAATACAATTCCCATTATAACCATTAAAACCATTGCCATTATTGGCTTTTAATGGTATCCACTCGACATAACATGCTACCAATACAAGGCAACAAATTACCAGTAGAGACCCACAGAGACCATTAAAGTTTCCATTAGAACCAATACAATTCCCATTAAAACCATTGCCATTATTGGTCCTTAATGGTATCCACTAGATATAACATGCCACCAATAGAAGGCAATAGTTTAGCATTAGAGACCCACAGAAACCATTAGTTTTTCCATTAAAACCAATATACCTCCCATTATAACCATTAAAACCATTACTGGTCCTTAATGGTATCCACTAGACATAATATGCCACCAATAGAAGGCAATAGTTTAGCATTAGAGACCCACAGAAACCATTAGAGTTTCCATTAAAACCAACGCAATTCCCATTGTAACCATTAAAACCATTACCATTATTGGTCCTTAATGGGATCCACTAGACATAACATGCCACCAGTACAAGGCAACAAAATACCAGTAGAGACCCACAGGGACAGTTTCCATTAAAACCAATGCAATTCCCATTATAACCATTAAAACCATTACAATTTCTGTGAGGGTTTCCATTGTTTTGTTTTGTTTTTCAGCAGGGTGGAGCCGATTTGCGAGCTGTTGAAGCTGCCTGTGCTAACTTTAATGACTGTCTTTCTGTGTTAAATAGCACAGTAATTTTAAAAAAAGAAATAAAAAAAATAGCCAGCAGCTGTGAACCCTCCTATCCTGAAATCCTGAGCTAGTCCTGAGTAGTCATCGTAGCCGAGGAGTGATGAGCTTGATCTATGGACTAATCTGCAGATTAAGTTCAAGTCTCCATTGAGCATTCTACTGACGGATTAATTGCCCTTGCTCCACCACTGGCCCAAAGTACCCGAAGTATTTGGCACTCGTCAGCTACCCTTCACTGCACAGCCAAAGGTCCAGGAGGTGGAAACAACTTGGTGTGTTACATGATAGATTAGTGTGCTGTTCCGTCTTGTAGCAGTGGTTCTCAAAGATGGGTTTATTTATGAATTTTTTTTTTAACAGCAGTGGAAATCACAATCCACTGGAAAGTTCAGGAACAGTGGCGACTCATCCACAGGGGCAGCTGGTGCAAAGCAGTTCAAGAAATTGTTCATCTTCATAAAGTCCTCATTTACAAATTCTATATTTTTTTAAATTTCTTTGAAATACTAATTGCTTATTTAGGGGTCCAAGCACCAAAGGTGCGCAGGCACCCTATTGTTATTCTATGTCCATCTTCTTCTTCTTCTTCTTCTTCTTCTGGCTAGGGTGTCTATGGCAGCCCATAGAACTGTCTGGTAAAAAGTTGGCACACTGATTGGGGAGGGGTTAAGGAACATTCTGACCAAATTTGTGCTAAGTGTTGCCAACGCTTTAGTGCCACCATCAAGTCAAATTTGGGCCTAATTTGGAAGTACATTTATGGTCATAACTTTTGAACCGTGTCTCCAAAATTTAAAAGCCAGACATCCCTGGATTCCTTGGGTCGAGACGAGTTGAAGTCAATTCCTATGAGGTCAATTTCCACCTAATTAGATTTTCCACCATCTTGGATTTTGTCAAAAAGATTTTTTTTGCTACTTCTCCTAAAGATTTTGTCCAATCATCATCTTCAGAGTAATCCTCACAAAAGGATTTTGAATAGTCCAAAGGGTTTGCCCATAATGGGCCAACGAATCTGATGGCAAAGTCGCCCAACAGGAAGTGAGGCTGTATCTCAGGAATGACTTTGTGCACTGATACAACACTTGGTAGGCATCTTCAGGACCATGACCTGAGGCTGTGCAACAAATTTTGTGGCAGTGCCACCTACTGGTCAAAAGTTACAATAATATGCCAAAAGTGCTTATAGCTAACTGCCATTTTTGCTACTCCTCCTCCAAATTTTGTCCAATCTTCTCCAAATTTGTCTCACATCATCTTGACACCCGTCTAAACAATGCTGCAGCAATGCCACCCTGCTGCCCATTTGTTCATCTAGACCTTTCTTCCTCCAGTCAGAGAATTCCACCACTGTGCGTGGTCAAAACATACACATGAATGAATTTGCCTAACATTATGGCCCTGCTTTCCTGTGATTGCTTAGGCAGCAATTGTAGCACGTCTGTGAATGTGTGGCCCCCGAAAATGCTGCTTGCAGCTTTAGTTTAATGCATGTCGATTTGGCACAGGTTTTTAACACCGGAGGCCCTCCTGATGCAACCCTCCCATTTTATCCGGGCTTGGGACTGGCACTGAGAGATATCGAACCCGGGCTGCAGCGGTGAGAGTGCAAGATCCTTAGCTGCTCACTGCCCCTCTTAGTTTTCATAGTTACTATTTTACCTAGTGGTCAAAAATGAGAACTGCAACGAGAACTAATATTGGTCAGGAATCGGGCTGCCCTATATAATCAGAGGATTTTTGTTAAGTAAGCATGCTTCCAGGCAGTTAGGTTCCCACTCCCAAACCGCACGCTCTGTATGCTAGTACCCTTGGTGCTGCCCCCTAGTGTGCAAGAAGAGCTAGAGCTCATAACGAATATGAAACGCAAATGTCGCAATGCAAGATATTCGTCTCGCCAGCATTTTGTATCACGATGTTCAAACCAACAAAATTCCTATGCCTAGTACAATAGTGTTCTTGCTATTTACCCGAGTTGCGAGTTGACCTTATTGATTCAGACTCCACTTTTGCTACCCTTGGTCTGACAGTAGGAAGTCAGAGCAAGTGGGTATTTCAGGACATTAACTAAGAGGACACTGAGTCCTACACACAACCATTTTTTAAAACTGGGTTGCATGACAACATTGGCACGTACGCAGCAAACGAAACATCCTACGTTGTCATTTTTCATAAGCCTGTTGAGTTTTAGAAGACTGGAGCTCAAATATCAAGTTGTCAGTGCCTGCCGGGTGGGTGCTGAGCTCCGTCCTGTATGTTAAAACAAGGTGCAGCTCTGCAGTGCAGCCCCGAGGCAAATTTGACACGATTAGATTTTGTCAGAGCACAGCTTTCAGCTTTCAGCTTTCACAGCGGAGTGTTGCTTCTGCTTTAATTCAGCAAATCACTCATATCTGCGGTTACTTAATCTAGGCTTAATTAGCAAAACAGAAGTTCATCAATTAATTCGGTACATACACACAACACTGAATTTTTGGGGTTGGAAAAATGAGGCAGCACCAATGAAAATGCACTGGGAAGCTGTTTATACACGGAGATGAAATAAGTACATGTATGAGCAGGAGTCAAATACTGACTGAGTGATGCTAAAGATGATTCATTAAGCAAAGGAAAGCCTGTATAAGAATCGCAGGGAAGTCCTGAATCATGAGTGGCCTTCCATGAAACCCCATTAGGTTATATTCTGCTTTGTTTGTATTACAATCCACATCTTTTTCCAGTTTTGAATTTTCAGAATGTAATGCTCGTTCATTTTAGAAACGTACAAAATCTACGTAGCCCTGATTATATATTGAGCAGATTAGTTGAGCTCAGTAACACGCCTTGCATTTCAGAGCAAAAGACTTTTAATGAAAGTAGCACGTCCTTGTAGAAAATAGTTATCTTATAACGCCATGAGGTTGAGTATCAGGAATCGAAGATAGATGGAACGGCTTATCAAGTTGCAGCTGAGATTTAATTTATGAGCATAGCTCAATTAAGAGATTTCTGAATTTCTTTTTTGTTCTTGCTGATTCGAGTTCGGCAAGACTGTGCTTGGTAGAGCTGAGTGCCAGTGCTACCAAAGTTTTAATCAAAATGATTCATCTGTTTACGTCGGCTCCCCTTTCCTCCAGTCACAGAAGCTACAGTGACTTCTCTCCTGGTGACTCAGCATCCGCTTTGTGCCTGAGCATGAGCAACAACTCCATCTAGGTGTCTCGCACAATTTAAGGTCCTTCACCAGGCTTATTATACAAAATCTAGCCTTCCAAAAATCTACTCTAATATCAGGGATGTGTGTGTGAGATTGATGCAAATGTATATTTCATCGTCACTGATGCACAGTATAAAAAGTGTTATTTCATTTGCCTCTTTATTAGCAAGGAGAAGGATACTCAAAACCGCTTCATTGTGGATGTTTGATCAGATATCACTTTTGAAATGAGAAAAAAAAATTAAGTATTTATTGAGACAATCAACTTGAAACCAGGACTTGGAAACACATATTTTGAGATGTTTGATATTTATTTATTTTTAGTTAATTACTATTTGGAAAGAGTAATTAGTTTCAGTAAGAGCATGTGTGTTATCTTTAGTTTTCCATAGTCATAAAATTGTATTTCTGTGTGTGTGTGTGTGTGTGTGTGTGTGTGTGTGTGTGTGTGTGTGTATATATATATATATATATATATGTATGTATACACATTAAGAATTATATTTTTATTCATGTTTTTAATTATTTGTTTATAAATAATTTTAAATTATTAAATTAAATATGTATATATATATATATATATAATAAGAATTATTTACTTACTTATTTATTTATTTTCATTCATGTATTTATTTTTAATTGTTTGTTAAATTGGGTTTTAAAATTTTTATTTTCTTTGTTTATTTTTTCATGTTAGTATCATTACTTTTTATACATATTTTATTTATTTATTTTGGTGGAAAAGGATAATGTGGGGGGGCGTGTACATATATTGAGCTTTTTCTTTTTTAAGGCTTTGGAAAAGATAAAAAAAACTAGAATTAAAAAAAAAAACTACATCTAGATAAAAGATTAGTTTTATAAGCCTTATTTTAGTATAATAGTGGAAAAGGTGACTAGTTCTGCTTGTGTTCAGTTTGACTGGTGAAAGGAATGAGGAATAGCAGCGTGACTCTGCCCTGTGATTCAGTACAAATGATCTACACAGAGTTCTGCAAAAAGGGAAGCAATCTGGATTTTTTTTTTTTTCATGTAATTAACATGGATTTTATAATAGTTTTTTTCTTACAGACATCATAATTAAAAAAAACTGACAGTTTATCAAATAAATTCTCACGACATTATAAATGGGGAAAATAGGACAATTCAAAAACTAAAAGCCCTAAATGGTTTAATAAGCCTCTTAATGAAGCGTGTTAGTAGGAAGTTAATGTATTTTATTGAACCAGTGCTATGCGCCGCTGATCTGTGGACCTTTTGAAGCTGCATGGAAGAGGGAAGTAGCTTTTAGTTAGAATTAAATATATGAAGTTAGCCACATATACTGTATATTTCTTCTATTTCTTGTTTAATGCTTATTTAATGACATCCTTAGTATTTTTTTTTAAATTATTTTATTTTTTATATATATCATATTGCCAGGAGCTTTAAAGCTTCATCTTAGAGTTAGGACTTCGAGTGATGGCCCTTTAAGGAAATAATCCTCTCCTCAAAAACCGCAACCACAACAACTTCAGAAAAATCCTAAAGTAATCGCAGGAATCACTCCAAAGCCGCTCGTCTTTTGCATCTGTTTTCCCCACAAGACGGCAAAAGAGACCTCAGAACAGGCGGTTTGGTGTATCGCTAGTACATTTAAAAAAATGTATCGAACATATTTTGTGCATTCAGTATGCAGCCTGAAGTAGTTTACAGTATGTACAACAAAAAACACAGCAAACAACAACTCGGAAAGAATAAAATGAAAAGCGAAAAATGAATAAAATGAACAAACGAAAGACTGAAAAAGAAGATTCAATATTAGGCAGTGTTATTAAATGCTAAAGTAAAAAAGATAGCTTCTGAGTTATTATTATTATTATTATTGTGACTTTTATTATAAACGTATATGCTGTGCAGTTTATTCATCATGTACTAGATGAGAAATAGTACAGATTTATTTACTATCTGGTTAGTTGAACAAAAGAAACTCGGAGAAAAGCAAAATGAATCTGTTTTAAAAGTGTTTATTGCGTCTAAAGGGTTTTACTATGGCTGGCTCCTCAGATCAGAGATGGCATTCTTTTTTTTTTATGATCTGGGAGCAAATCTAAACGTCATTCAGTTCACGAGAGACAAGAGTAATTAAAAAAAAAAAAAAAAGTAAAATATTTAAGCTCATTAACTCGGCTCTATAAGATACAGGAGACAAATCAAGTGGTATAAGATTCGGTGTAATATGATCACGAATTCTAGCAGCAGTGTTCTGTAGTGTCTAAATTTGTAATAACGTAGATTACTGAAGAGAACACGCATCTTTAATCCCACGTTTTTCTTCCCTTTTTAAGGAGCTGTAACAGATTTTAATCCGGACGCAGCCATCGCCTTCCACAAGTTAGCTCTGATAATAAGATGCGAATTTCATACAGAAAGTAACCGGATCATGTTTTCTGCACTTTGTTCCACATGATTTCTCTATCTGCGAAGCAGAATGCTTTTGCTCTTTAATTTGTCTCTTGTAGTGGGCTCCGGCAGATAAGAAGCAGACAAGCGGCGAGCCACTTAATCAATAGGAAAAGTAAAGTAGACTCGTCAGGGATCAAAGAGCAAGCCAGTTCACCAAGTAAACCCACCCCCACACACACACATCACCCGTCAAACAGAAAGAAAACAGCTGAAGCTTTCACCATGTAGATAATTTTTTTACGGTGAGTACAGGCTTATTGTCATGTTCACAATATATTCAGTTTTGGAAAAGAATTCGTTTCAGAGGTAATGAACTGGCGGTGGAAGGCAGTGCGGGTCGAAGCGGTTTCATTTGGCTTTCTGATTTGAAACACCCACCTTGGTTTGACAGACATCAGAACTGATCAGAAATTTCCACGCTGAATCTCCAAGTGTAAATTTTCACTTGTAAAAATCTCTATTTTTCCCCATTGGCTTTAGTTTAGCTAATGTTTTACCGCCGGTGTAGAGACGGTTCCATCAGCATTCTCTGAGGCCAAAAGACAACAAACATGGTTTAAATAGGTTTTTTTTTTTTTTCAGTTGCGTTATTAAACACGCTGATCCAGGGATTACTGTTCAGCATCGACGGCTGATCAATCCACTGAGCTGTTAAGCTTAACATGGGACTTGTTTAAACAAGGGACTAACGACAGAACACCGTCTATCGTTTGTAAAGCTCAATGAGGTCATATTATTCTTCTTGACGTGATATATGTGGGTGTGAACTGTTTGATATAGCTCGGGAAGGGCAACGTTTGAAACACATTAGCGACCGGGAAGCGAATAGCACGCCTCCGGATGAAATAAACGACAGAATTCCACATCCTCAGCAAGCCAGAACGGATGATTATTCAGCACAATAAATGCTCACTGTTGGTGTTGTGCTATCCATCATGGCTCATTCTGTTAGATTTTGATACTCACTGCATTCAGTTGCATGATTTACTCTTATCAGGCTAGTGGTGTTAAAATTCTTTGCTTTGTAATTAGCGTTAGCTTGGTCTGAGACGGACGTGGAAAATCTTCCACACAGGTAGCGAAATTTGGCTCATCGAAATTTTGTATCATTGGTTCGCTGTATCAGCAACGTTGTCTGATTGCTGATCACGTATTTAGATCAAAAATCGACTGGTTTCGATCTAGGCTTGTGCAATATTTATTTTTTACCTGCTTTTGATTAACCTTTTTAAAAGAAAAATCATGATAAACCATTTAATCTACCAGAAATGATGGCAGCAAAATGAACATTTCCACCATTTTAGGTTGAAGGAGAGTAGGAATGGGGCGTAATATTATTACCAGCTGTGTAGTCGGGAAATGCTTGCTGGCAGCGCCAGTCACCAAAAACTCAGCTGGATGGCAGATTCTGCAGTAGTGCACAGTAAAATAAAATACAATAATAGTATCTAAATCTTTTTACAAATCTAAGTATAATGTTCACATGGCCGACATTTTCACTGTTCTACATTTTGAATTAGTGCTGATTGGTTCAGAAGAGCAAAAAAAAAAACACAGCATATCTAATATTATTCTAATTATCATCACCATTAATGTTATTTGTAAAGTGTTAGATTTTAAACGTCGTTGTAGGTCTCAAGATCGTTCAAAATCGTGTCAGATGGCGGGAAGGGGGCGGGGCTTCCAGGCAGTGCACGTTAATATTGGAGAGTTGAAACCACATGCGCAGCTTTCAGTCATTCCAGATTAATGTGCCAAATAGCTTGTCTCCTGTTTTGTTGAGGAGGGAAAAACTGAGCGTTTGGTGAAATTTCTGGTGTTAACAATAACTCGTACTAGCATACTTAGATGTTACACACCTGGAACACTCAATCTTACACAAAATGTTTAAAGGTTAGCAGGTCAGTCAGCTGACCGGAGTTCCCTAAAGGTCATGTTGCAGTGTCAGTGACTCCTATGTATTTGACGTTTAGGATACGTCACATTTGGGATATTTTTGCTGGAAGTCTCTCTTTCAGAACGTGCTACAGCACTTCAGTAGGAATGAGGTCATGTGTTTTTCTGAGCGGGGACACCTGACATTCTGCTTTGTAAGAACCTCAATTCATTGTTCTCTTAGTGTTTTAAAGCCACCAAGACCCCGAGGCAGCAAAGCAAGCTCGTACAACTATATTCCCTTCTCCAGTCTCCACAGTATTACTGTGCAGTGCTTCTGTTTTCAAATTTGTGACAGCAGGCACTGATCTTTGTGTATGCGTAGAATCCCAGGAAGATGTGATGTTTTTGTAGATTAATATTTGCTCATTTTCATGAAGGGTGCCAATAATTGTGGAGGACACCGGGAACAGAGTGGATACCGACATCTATACACAGTTGTTTCATTTTCCTTGTTAAATACTTCAGCTACTTCACTAAACGTTGGAAGATTGTCCCTTTTTTGCGCAGTAATACGGCTCCACTCGTTACACAACCTCAGCATACTGAAACGCGTTCAGATATTTCAGTATGTTTCTGCCGTATCAGCCACATGTGCCACTGAATCATTCACACCGAAATAGAAACTTGTAAGCCTAGTTAAAGATAAACCAACGAATTCAGCCTGGAAGCCAACAACTCATAATCTTATCATTGAGACTTAGATTATCGCTTTACAGTCCTATCTGAAATGTTCGTTTGCTTTCAGGCAGTTGAACTTGCGTTGCACTGCATTCCTTTCTGTATTACCCGAAGAGTTTGAGCTCAGTGGTCGATATGTAACGCTTAGCGTTCAGCTACCTCAGAGCAAAATATGTCGTGTTCATGTGAGTGTCTGGATTCTGTCTAGATTAAACATAAGACATAACTAAAATCTTTACCACAGCACAAACGTGTGCCATGCTTGTGCTTGAATTCTTTTGTACTGGAATTTGCACAACTATTCGGTCAAACACGCGTGTGTTACCTCGCACTCGGTTATAGTGCGCTTATAGAGTAAGTCACCAGGGGCATCTGCGCTCAGTGTTTAGCTATTTACTCCAATAGTCTTGAGCCTAATGGTTGCCAGGCTGAAAAAAAAATACACACTAGAAAAATAGATATAAATAATAAAATACCTACATCCCAAGCGAACAGATGCGATAGTTTTGTTCTCTACATTATCAAACGTTCTTCCACTAGCTTCCTCTGCCAGAGAGGGCAGAATTTCTCAAATTCTTACATCCAGTAATAGATTTAAGTTTTTGATTAGATTGGACTGGATTGGCTTTACACAGGGAGGTGTGGTAGTGCAGTTATTACCGGAGTAATACTGGGATTTTACTAGCCTACAAATCTGTCTCTGACTTACAGTCACATGACGTATAAATAGAATGACTGCGCTGCCGTATTTATGACCGAAAGATGCGGGAAGTACTGACCGAAGTGTGGTGAATGCGAAGAAGAAAAAAAAAGACCGGAAAAGCAGCAATCAAGCTAAAAAACAAACAAACCTGGTTTTCTCTGTAACAAGTGCTTTATATCAGACAAGTTGGCTGGCTGTGTATGCTATCACTAGCTAGACGCCTGTAGCTATAAGCTAGGTTAAATAAATAAATCCGAGACAGGTTTATATGAAAAGGTAAGCTTAGGAGGTAGCCAGAAAGCTCGCTAAAAGGACACTCATTTGTTAATGTGATGAGGTTTAATAACTTTGGTTTAAAATTGTATAAAATTGGTACAACACCTGTCAAAACAAATCATTTAATTTACACGTGAGCCTGCACGTAGATCAAGCTAACCATAACCATCTAGGCAGATAACTAGGCTCCACAGTTCACTGGCTATTTTTAGCCCACAAACCTTTGTTTCTGTTTCTAAAGCTTGATAAAGCGATACTGCTGTTTAATTTATCTTTGAGTATGAAGTCAAAAGACATTGTGCGTGTCAATCTGAAGTGGATATATTGCACAGAAAGTATATTAAATAACAAAAACAAAAAAGTGCTCGAATTCTGATTTGCCCTCACTGTAAATTTCCTGGGACTTTCCTGGGTGTAGATCAAAACCACCGATCGATGTTGTTGTTTTTTTTTTTTTTTTGTCTGGCCATCACTTCTCTGGTGTCTTTGCATTCTCTGCCATTGCCAGCGATCCTATCGTTTTATGTGGGCAAAGAGGATTGGCTCTTTTCTGCTGACTTCTGTGGAAGCCAAACCAAAACGGAAACGTACTGATTTTACGTACTGATGAACATTTCAGGAGGTATTTTAGAGAAGTAATGCTTCCAGGGGTTTTTGGTTATGCGATCGAGTCGCTAATACAGCGCTAACCTACATTAACGATGTGGTCATGTGACCTGCTAATGATCAAGCACAACCCTCCTGCTACAAGCGGTAACACTAAAGGTCAAAACAATCGGATATGAGACGCAAGCGCGATTCACGGAAACACTCGCATTGCTGTGATTTATCCAGAGACCACTTACGCTCTGTGAATCAATCATAATTACTGCACACATCCTCCCGCAGCATCACTTAACACACACACACATACACACACACACACACACACACACACACACGTCTGGAAATCGTATCCCGTCCAAATGGTACTTTAGAGTAACTTCTCCAATACAAATTCTCCAAAAACATACCTTTTTTTCCCCCTCCTTTATTGATCTGTTGATCAGAACTGGAAGGAGCAGAAGGAGGACAGCAGGTCATCGATGGCACGTTGCTGCTTCAGATTTACACACATAATGTCTTTTGACTTTACGTCTTCCAGATGTCTCCAATAAGAAGTAATTCGTTTTTGCAGCGTTGTGGTCCAGTTCTGGCCCATTCCTCCATCTTCAGTTAACACCAAGGTGACATTTTCAGTGGAATTCAAGTCAGGAGGTTAGTTAGGCCATGCAAGGCTTGGTTTATTTTGGAGGGGTTTTTTTTTTTTTTGGTTTTTTGTCTTATTGAAAAGTCCATCTTCTCCCAGAACTCATTTTCTTGACCCCTGAGCTTAAATTCTCCTCTAACGTGTCCTGGTACATCGCTCCGTTCATGTTTCCTTCAGTGGCATGTTATGCCCCAGTACCATTTGAAGAGAAGCAGTCCCCCCGTGTCATGATGCTCCCAGTTTCAGTTATCATGATGCTCGACTGTGGGATCATACGTGCCGCCATTCTTTCTTCATTACAACATTACAAGCCGAATTCATGCCAAAACGTTATCTTTTTTTTTTATCTGTCCAGAGTATATCGTTCCCAAAGAGTTCTGATTTGTCTAAATGCATTTAGATGCACGTCTCTGTGTTTAGTTTGTATGAACTGAGATGATTGGGGTGCAGTTTATTGCTTATTGTTCTCTGTGTGTAATTGTTGTTCCTGCTGCTTTCAGGTCGTCCTGCAACTCTTTTCCAGTGACTGCTGGTTTCTCTCTTCGCTTCCTTATCATTACTCTTAGAGTGCATTAGAGTGAAATCCTGTGTGACGTATCTGTCCAAGAACGATTACATTACCAATGGCAATGTCTTTTTATGTGCAATTTCATCTAGAACTTGATTTATTTTATGCAAACTTTTACATATACAATATAATATTCAAATATATAGGGTCCCCTATCATGTTAGTTTTTTATGCTTATGAGTGCATACTTTTTTTTTTTTTTTTTTTTTTTTTTTTTTTTTCCGTAATTATAAGCGCGAAAGATCAAAAGTTTCTAAATTTCTACATCAGAAGATCTCGTGTGTAAATTTGAGGTGGATATATAAGCAGGAAGTATATCAAATAACCAAAAAAAAAAAACAAACAGTGTCTGAATACTTATTTCCCCTCACTGTGTATGTGCACAAATATCATTTACAAATTTGCGTGAAGCAAGTTTTGCGAAAATTGCAAAGATTTATCTTGTGATCAAAAGTTGACCTGATACGACCCAAAACGCTGACGTGAAGATAAACTGTAAGAGCTTCGTGTGCAGCGGATGTTTAAACTTCAAAATAGCCTTCGTCTCAGTTTCAACTGATTCTGATATAAAACTCATAAGCATTGTGAAAGCGCCATCTTTTCAGACCTCACGTAACTCACACTGTTGTTGTGTGACAAATTATTAGCTAATAATATGGCAGAAAAACGATTAAGCAGAATTGTTCATTTAGCGCAACGAAGTGTCAGCTGCCCGACCTGCGTATCCAGGACTGAAGTACATCACTTGATAATCTGCGTGACCGACTCACAGTAGGAAAAAAATATATATAATAGATGAAATAAAGTTTACATTCTGTTTGATTACTGTATTTTAATTATTGGGGTATTTTTTTTTTTCACACTAATTTTCTGCTGTTTCTTAAGGTTTACTAAAGCCCTGTAAACCTGTTTCTGCCAGTTTAATTACTAAGCACATAATGACATCAGCTGACATTTATTAGTTATCAGGATTTTTTTTTAGCATCATGAAATCTTCATGGGTTCCAGCTCGTGCCAGTTCCAACTCGATCCATTATTCATTTCCTTCAAATAGCGCGATATTAAAGCATCACTAATTCATGTGTACCCTGGCTCTTTGTAATAGGATCCATAGAGTAACCCTATATCTTTCTAACAGCTTAGCCTCTGGCCTAGTGAGGACCAGTGTTAATATTTGAATACACTTCTTGTAGTTATTATTTTTTTTCAACAAGATTTGCAAACAGAAAGTGAAAAATAAATATGTATTTCAAATATTATCAGTGTCATCTTAATAATGGTCTTTAGTCCGAGATGGGTTATGCAGGCCAGTGGCATCGCCAGGAATTCAT
The DNA here is from genome assembly GCA_037576815.1 of Pangasius larnaudii. Lineage (NCBI taxonomy): Eukaryota > Metazoa > Chordata > Actinopteri > Siluriformes > Pangasiidae > Pangasius > Pangasius larnaudii. The sequence goes on along the minus strand of CM074918.1, from coordinate 24,216,695 downwards.
TTCAGGGGGATTAGGAAATATAAATAAAATCAACATTATCTGTACAATAAAATCGATAAGGCCGACACACTCGTGCGTTTTGGGCGGATGCCAGACAGTAGTAGGAGCAGTGACGGCATGAGTTTTTTTTTTTTTTTTGTTTAATCATTTAAGGCAGGATCGACCAATCTCGCCATATTAATAACGTGACCATAACACACCATTATGACAATTCAAATGATTAAAATAAGATGCTAAAACTTGTAATTTGTGAAAAAATAAAGAATTTCTGAATCCGCGTGTATAACATTTGTATTGTATAGGTACAGCAGCATGGCTCAGACAGTAGTTCCTGCTGTAAGATGAGTGCTAGGTTAATATTAATACACTCGTTCTAGTTGATTATTGTTTCTATAGTAACAGCTCATAAACAGGAACTCGTACAGCGGGCACGCCACAAAATCTAAGACAAATAATAAACAGATAAAAAAAAAAAGAATGTTGTTTAACAAAGTAAAACCTGTAATCGTTGATGTGGTGATTTATTTATTTATTTATTTTTATTAGGTGACATTTATTTAACTTTTAGGGAAGGAGTCTCGGTTGTAGGTGCTTTAGAACAGTCAGCTTCCCAGCACAGGAAATTCTTCAGGACAGAGGAGTTTACGCTTTCCGGTCCCTGTGTAAGAGGGAGGGAGGGAGGGAGGGAGAGAGAGGGAGAGAGAGAGAGAGAGAGAGAGAGAGAGAGAGAGAGAGAGAGAGAGAGAGAGAG
>CM074918.1:24164061-24175006 GCA_037576815.1 Pangasius larnaudii | reverse complement strand
AGTTCCTGAGTTTAGAGAACTGTAAGGTTTGCTTCACCTCTGATGAATGAAGGAATTAAGGCAGGTGAAGATGAGCAGCGGCACCATGGCACACAAGGTCATCACGTTGTTGAATATCGATTCCAGGACGCTTCGCGTGTCACCTTCTGCCAGTGTGCCGTTGAGGGTCAGGTTCTGACCGTCGCCACTTACGGGAGGATCTCCGAGACGGCTGGTGAAGTACTGGGAAGAAATAGTAACGACAATCTTACAACTGCTCAGAAATCTGCATCACGGTTACAATCTACAATCTGAGAAGGGAAACTACAAACAGGCTACGAATAATATATTAATTGATTAGTGCAATAGTGTTACCATGCTGGCAGTCATGAAGAAGTTCCATGGCAGAAGAGTTCCCAGGCCCAGGACGAAAAATATAATCCATACAGCATTATACCTGTCAAAATTAAAAAAAAAAAAAAAAAAAAACGGCTTTACAATATCTGCATGATGTCAGCTTCCAGTGTTTTGATATGAATGTGTGAAGAGAACGTTAATCACCTGTCTCGTGGTGAATTAATGGCAGTCATTGTTTCTCACTGGCAGAATGTTTATGGTTCAGATTCAAAAGCTGGAAGACAATAGTGAGAATTATCGAATCAGTTACATGATGTGCAAATGTACTCGCACAGCAAACTACTACAGCAAAAAAGCTATTCAGAAGCGGTCAAAGATCAAATTCACAGCGTTTCCAAAAGGCAAGAAGTAGCAGGTGAAAGAGTATTACACTATTTTACATAAATATAGAAACTCAATATAAATTTTAAAAAAAGGGTATGAATTCCTCACTAGGGATAAAATCATCCATCTTTATGCATATGTCCATTGTTAAAAGCGCTATACTACAACTGAACATTCCAATCTAACTTTGGTTGAAACCAGTGTAATAACAAATTCATATTTGTAAAGTCAGATACATATTTGTACAATTGTCACAAAATGAAAATGATTTTTTTTAAAACAAAAACAAAAAAAAAAACAAGCCTATTTCGCCCAAAGAGAGATCAGCAGTGCTCAGTGGTGATGTGTTACCAAAAAGCACCGCAGACCTCTAAGTAAGCCTTCACTCGGAAACCTCATGAGGCACTTATTAAAAAATAGTAATAGCCCCTTTGTTATGATAGGCAGCGGAATTCATCAAACAACAATGCCACTAATTTCCCATCGGGGGTGGGGGGTTGCATTTGGGACAGAAAAAGCCTACAAACTCAGGAATCTAGTGTTTGTTTGGTTTTTTTTTTGAATAAACAGTAAAATTCCAACCATCAGAGCTAAATTCCAAGACTAACAAAAAAAAAAAAAAAAAAAGAAAAGAAAAAAAAAGAAGAGTTAGCCATTCTAAACAGACAAGTGCTACAGCACTGATGAAACGCTGAGAATAATTTATTTAACATTTCCTTCAGGCTTCAGAAGCTGTTTCTTAGTATGTTTGGATTATCTAATGATTCAAACGTACTAAACATCACAAAAAAAAAAAAAAAAAAAAAAAAAGGACGGTACATGAGAAAGTTCTCCTTGCCCATCATCTTATTGTATCGGCGTTTGCGTTATCAAGACCTAGCAGATAATCTCGAGCAGAAATCGGGCAGAAGACAGGTGCTACAAGAGCGGTGTTTCTTTATTCAAAATGCAATGCACAACACGCTCATGCCTTATTGTTTAACTGACCTTGGCAGCTGCAAACATCGAGAATAGCAAATAACCGCCAGTGTGCAGCACACTACGGTGAATATTCACGCAAATGTAAGAAAGAGGAGAAAACAAACAAAAAAAAAAAAAACACAAGTCTTACAGTGTGTATCCTTCTGCGCTCCAGCAACAGCGTCAAACTACAGCGTCAGCTGCTGAACAAAGCTCATCTAATACGTTCAGTGCAACAGTACAGTGGAGTTCTGGGAAAAAAAACGCTCTCCCCCGCCTTCAAATTCACTCCTCCCAAACACCACAACTCTGGAATGCATCACATAGATGGAGGGATTAGAAAGCATGACTATATGCATTAGGCCTATACTTTGATATACTCTCTCTCAAACACACACATTTTACATACACACACACACACACACACATACATATACATACACATATATATATATATATATATATATATATAATATGTATGTATATGTATATATATGATGTATATATAAATAAATAAAAGTATATATGAGTATATATGAGTATGTGTGTGTGTGTGTGTGTGTATATTGTGTATATATATTACAGACACACACAAACACACACCAACAATAAGACTGAACTTTACTTTGTGGTCCCACAAAGACAACAAAAATGAACAGATGAGGCACTCCAGAATCCAAACATTGCGGGACATTCTCAGGCTCAGTAATCCAAGCAACAGCTTTGTTGCATATACACTGAACACAAGTGCATGCTACAGAGGTTCAAACAGCAGTCAGAAAACTAAGCGACTCCTCCACTAAAAGAGATTTACTCGTGGAACTCAATAACTCAACCGTCTCGGGTCTTTGGCCGACATCCCTTACATCTTGTGCACGATGATGCTGAAGGCTACTCCGTACAGGGAGTGTGAGGGAGAATAGTGAATTAAGCGTAGGTCTCTAGGTCCTTCTCCTAGAGGCAGATAGCTGAATAACTACCGACGCATGAGCGGAATTGAGTACTCGTGACTCAAATCAGACTTGTCTGCGTGGGCTGAACTTTTTTTCTGTAGTATACACACACACACACACACACACACACACACACACACACACACACACACACACACGACATACATCAGGCTCATTTACTTGCTCGTTGTGCTCGTTAAAAATGCTGCAATATCAACATCCAGTACCATGTGATACTATGTGACGTAAGCCTAGCGTACGCAGTCACGCTAATGAACAGAGGACACAAAATGACAGCAATCTCACCATGAATGATGGCAATCAAGCCAGTTTCATTGCTAGCAGCACAGAGCAGCAACCTACAGAAACAGAACCGAATCAAAATGTTCCATAATGCGACCATTGTATCGATGAGCACCAAAAAAAAAAAAAAAAAGGCACTGAAGCATCCTATGAAATTTCAGCGCTCTCAGCATTAGTACAAGCAAAAAAAAAAAAATTGAACAGTCTCCCTTTGGAAAGCATCTGCGCATTTCATATGATCTGAGAGTAAATGAGCTCTAATTGTATTCACATGACATGGCTGGTACGAGGAATCACGGGCCACACTTGAGGACATGCAGCGTTCTCCATGAGGCAAGGTTCACTCAGCAACGGCAAAATGACTAAATGACCTTTGTATCTATTTTGCAGCGAAGTATTAAGATAACACAGTTAAGGGTTAAGGGTCTTTTTTTTCGGATACGCGTGAAGCTCTACCCTGACAGATCTGCTCGATATGGTCCGTTAGCACTCTACTACACTTGCGTTTGATCTAGCCTTTAACCGTTCAAATGATCTGCTCAATCATGACCAATAATGGCCAGAGTGGATGGATTTGTTTGGAAAGGCTTTTAGTTATAACTATTTAAAAAAAAAAAAAAATGGAAATGCGGATAAATTGTTTTTTATATAAACGCAAAAGGCAATTGGCAAGTTTAAATCCTGGAAACATTTCGGAAGCATTTTCTTAAATTACACACCACTCTGTCTAGAGCTGCTTCAGAGCCAACACTCCAAAGCTAAAAGCAAACATAACGGTGTTTTAATGTATGGCCTTCTGTGGCCTCTTAGAAAATCAGCGGAGCTGGGGGGGTTCCCAGTCAGACAACAGAGGAGACAAATTCCAGAGCAAAATCTGCCACATTTCAGTCTGAACAATAATCCAAACGGCACGTTAGCATGTTTCTTAATTTAGAATAATGATTACTCCATTAGACACATGGCCTTAAGGGACGCACTATGAAAACTGCTGCTGAGAAAATGCTGCAGTTGGTCTGAGACTAAATCTGGAGCGATAAAGACGTGTGAGCGCTGTTGTGAAAGCATCAGCATGAAGACTTTTCTGGGAAAGCATGCTGTCTCCTTTTGTTTCGAAAATTGCTCTCTGCACCGTCCGTGCCTCTCTTACTGCTGCCACTGCTGTGTGTGTTTCTGGTCTGTTTGACAAGATTGCCAAATCTGCAAAACAAATACAAGCCTGATGGATGGATGGATGGATGGATGGATGGATGGATGGACAGCCTCTTTCAAACTCTATGCACAGCTTTTCCTATCATCATAACTATACGTGCAAAACATTCGCTCAGTGTTGTATTTTCGTTTTTCGCACTCTTCTGTGCAAACAGGCTGCTGTGTGTGAAAATCCCAGATCATCAGCAGTTTCTGAAATACTCCGTCCCGCCCATCCGAAACCAAGATAATCTCCGAAGCCGAGATTAAACTCACAGACATCACATCTCTTTCCCCGTTCAGTTGTTTGATGTGAACAGTAACTGAAGCTCGTGACCTGTATCTGCATGATTTTACGCATCGTGCTGCTGCTACATCATTGGCTAACACAAATGAGCGGGTGTACAGGTGTTCCTATTAAACTGGACGGTGAGTGTATAGTGTTTTGAAGCTTGGTTCAGGTGTATTGGGACCTGAAAGAGTGGGTCCTCGAGGACTATTAAATAGCACTGATGTACGTTCTACAAGGCAGGAAGTGAGCATATACAGTGAATAAAGTGAACTAGTTACATATCGGTAGAAAAAAGTCATCACTGTGAATTAATATCTTGAAAATGAAAATAAAATATTTCGATCCTATACGGTGTGTCTCATTGGTGCCATCTTAACATTATTTTTCTATGTTTCCAAATACCCATCCCGTTAGATGCTCCAGAGGCTTTTTTTTTGCTGCCATTTTTAGAAAGCTTTACTGAGGAAAATCTTGCATTATGGATGTGAAATCTGTCCTTCATGGCTGCATGCACAACTGCTGTATGAATGCAATGAAACAGGAACTAAGAATTAACTAAGCATTCAAAGTTCAATTCAGATTTACCTGACAATTTAAAAGTAAATGTTCTCTCTGCTCACACTTATTTCTCCTCAGTTTTGCATGGGATTCTCCTTATTTATTAAAAAAAAAAAAGGAAAAGATGCTGCTAAAATAGTTTTCTTTCTCAGTAAATAGATACATAAATCCATATGGCCAATGACTGTAGCCTATTTTCTTCCTGAAGTGTTATACAGCCTAATTCTGTTAGAATAGACCAATAGAATTACTTTGGATCAGCCCATACCAGAAGATCCAAACCACTCTCCAGCAGACTGGAATTCACAAAGAAATACAGAGATGATCCACAAAGATTAACCTCTACCAAAGTGATGGAAAGGCCAAAGTGTGGAGAAAGAAAGGATCATGATCATGATCATGAGCCAAACCATAAACTCTCGTCAGTCAAGCACGGTGGAGGTAGTGTCATGGCTTGGGCTTGCATGGCTGCTTCTGGAACGGGCTCAGCAATCTTTATTGATGATGTAACTCATGATGGCAGCCGCAGAATTCATTCAGAACTCTACAGAAACATGCTGCCTGCCAATTTACAGAGAAATGCATCCAGTCAAATTGGGAGGAAGCTCATCATGCAGCAAGACAATGACCCAAAACACACTGCCAACACAGCAAAGGACTTCATTGAGGAAAACAAATGGAACCGGTCAAGTCAATGACCAATTAACCCAATTAACTGAGCATGCGTTTCACCTCCTGAAGAGACTGAAGATGTCAGTGGGTCGCCGGCTTGATGGAGTTATTGCAAGCAAGGGATATGCAGCCAAATATTAAGTGTTATTTACTTTAACACCCTGTGTTCCAATACTTTTGCTCACTTAAGATTTTGGTGGTCTGCCACCTCCTAAGTCAATTAACACATCTAGATGTGAATAACAGGAACCGAAAAATCTTTCGATCACAGACCCAAATATAGAGAAAAACGAATGAACTGGCCTTGCTGTACCAATACTTTTGAAGGGGACTGTATATCAGAAATGTGGCTTATTTAGTGAGATTTATCAGGAGGCAATTTAATTAGTCTGAGAGTAGGTGCCTAATACACAGCCAAGCTTCAGTCACTGTAAAGTAGTGCTACCCAATGCCAGAACTCCTTACTCAGCATTTTTATCATCACTCAGACGAATCGGCCTTGTCGAATGCCCTTTATGAGCGGAGTCAAATGAGCTGCTCAAGTCAGCGAAGAAAAAAAAAAAAAATGTAGCGAGTATCTGAATTCATTGCCTTGAGAGATTCATGCTGACACTTTGGGATGAACAAAATATGCAACAGAAGCATTTCCAATTCAGCTAACTATCAAAAATCCTCAATTTCCCTCCTTTACGTAGTGGACAGGAAATCGTATTAAAACCAGTCTAAAGCCAAATGAGGAAAGGTGACAGACTTGGCACTTCTTGATCCACGTATGGACAGAACAGGCACAGATATTAGATTAAGGCATGATGCACACTTCCCTTCTGCCAGGTTTCAAATTTATTTAAATTAAATTCTGCCATTTCTCAAATTTATTAGAATAAAACACCCCCAGGTCATTTTGTGCGAAACCTGGAGCGATCAAAACTCCCTAGTGGTTTGAATACGACCAGATCCTCCAATATCCTCCACCACCAATACTTCCTGTGCTCGCGTATCGTGGTATTTTAGTGCCAGGGGCTCCAGGAATAGCCTGCCTGGCGATTTGCTCAAATAGAGCCTCAGATAAACAGCAAGTAACCTGAGCAGGTCTACAATGAAGTAAAAGGCAGCAGGGCTCGCAAGTACAGCTGCTGTGTGGATGTGAAAAATGATTTAGGGACACCACAGCAAGTGACTTGACTTGCTTGACACCTGATTAAAACAAAACAACAAAAAAAACCACTTCCTCGTGTAATGTGTGTATGTAACCCGTCATCGCTATGACTAGTTGCTTTTGCTTCATAAGAGACCTCCTCAGGTTACATGAAGTTTATTGGTGGCTATGACGAGGCCGGCTATTCCTGGAGCCCCTGGCACTAAAATGCTAGGCAAGACTGACTGGAGGCATTTGTATGTCTCACTGGACTCTGCATGATTACAGTCGAGGAACCAAAAGGTGTTGTTCTTTCACTTGGTAATCAATAACTGCGACCACATTGACAGCGAAACTGGTATCAGTCCAATACAGTGCTCATTTATTCATACTCAAACATTACCAACCCATAACGACATCCGATACCATGTTATATTATGTGATGTGAGCCTAGTCTACGCTGCCATCTAATGAAAAGACAACAGGAAATGGCAGCAATCTGGGTGATTAATGATGGCAGAGTGTAAACTGTGCTCTGAAAAACATCTAGACAAGGAACTATGTGGTTCCAAAGTGGCGCAGCAGAAAAGCGACCACGGTATCATTGGTAGATCGTCAGCTCGACTCCTGACGATGTCCGCGCCATCCATGGATGGGAGTCCAAGAGAGCAAAAGTGGCCATGCTCTCTGGGTGGAAGAAATAGCATACTCTCTCTCCCCTATCAACCACAGAGTCACTAGCCAATCGTGGAACTCTGTGAGCTCATGTATGCAGAAGAGGCCAGGCAGCGATTTCCTCTGAATGTGTTCGGCTGTTCAGAGGCTTAACGTGTGTCTGAGGAAGCTTCACCTTCCCTGGCTGGTAGCTGTAGTGTGACAGGGAAAAGCTGGCTAGTGAGTGGGAACTGATCCAAAAACAAACAAACAAACATCTTCCCACAATACAAGTCACCTGATAAAACATCTTAAATATAAAACTCAAACTTGCACTCGGCATGAGGAGTTCACTTCCGCACACGGCAGCAACCAACATGGAATCAAACTCTGGCTAAGACAACGCTAGGCCAGTGAAAATATCAGTTCTTACCCAGTACACTGTTATAGTGTGAATGCAGAAATTAAGTAATATAATAATTACGGAAATAGTAGCCTTTCGTCTCGTTTGCAGCCAACAATGCAAGGAACTTGCCTTTGGAAAGGTGCTTCTGTGCGGCTTGATTAAAACATTGCACTCAGAAGTTCAAATCCCAGTACCACCAAGCTGCCACTGCTCGGCCCTCGAGCAAGACCATTAACCCTCAACCGCTCGGTTGAATAAAATGAGAGAAACGCTAGTCGCTCCGGATAAGGACATCTGCCAAATACCAGACATACAAATGCTTTCACTGTGCCAGAATCCTTCATTATCAATGACACACTGGAGATGATTGCCAAGAACAACATACTGGGTAAGAGCTGTTCTTCTCACTCACCTCGGTTTGTACGTAAACATATTTTCTTGTCTTTACTTTCAGTGCTGTAGTTCCTCCTCTCGATATTTTCACAGAGCACAGTTTGCAGTCTTGCTTCGCTTTGATTCATAGCTACATCTAGGACCTATGTAGTTTTGAAAGGGTGGTTCTGGGTTAGATTTTTTTTTTTTTTAACCCGTCAAGAATCCTCCAGTCGTAAAGCTCAATGGGATATAAACATAAACAGTGTAAACAGTGATGTCTTTATAATGTGGTGGCAGATTGTAGTCTACAATGTGTGTCAAAATCTGCATTCAGACCCAATTAGTAGTAACGATCCTTCCTCAGCTGAGTTCGGAGCTGCAGTGTTTATACATACCATGACCTGCTTTACGTGCTAACAGGGCTATCTATTCCCCCACCGTGGTTTTTAGAGGTCCTATGAAACCATGGTGGGGAATAGATAGCCCCTTATCTCTTCCTCCAATTTGGTGACCTCCTAAACCTGCAAAATCCAAAAGAAGTATCTTGGTCTTTCACAGTTTACAAAAATATTGTGATCGTGGCATGCTGATGAAGCATATCTAGCGCTAATGTGAAATAAACCAAGCTCATCAAATTTCACCCCACTATTTTGAAGGTCTCTCCTGACCTTCAGCACTGTTAGCACGGTCTACCAAGTAGCTGTTTTATGATAGTACATGTTGTTCCTAACCCTCCCTGATTGGTATCTCTTGTGTGTGGGCTAATTAATGGGGTTGGAGCTAGGAACAACTAAAGTACGAGAAATTTGGGTTAAACATATAATTCTAAATATACATTTTTAAATAATAAATATGTAGCAACATAGTAGTAGAGACAATACAGCCAGATGTAAGCAAACACGACTTGATATTGAAGACGCCTGCTGACAACTGCAAATCAGATCAGAAATTGTGCCAGGTTGCCACATCTTGGAAGAGGTTTAATTAGGTAAGCAGTTTTACGTCTTATGTCTTTTGTCACCAGTACATCCTGTACTTCGGCACTGTTTACTGTGATGCTTAATTTGGTTTTCACATGCCCCACGCAGGTATCTTTAATTTTGAAGACAAGTAAAATATCTTAACTTACAGTTTTTTCCAAAAAAATCTAATTTGAATATACCCTTATCTTTTTTAAACAGTGTCCCTAGTTTTAATTTGATTGCAAATTTGAGCGCTTCTTAAAAATAAAGTAAGCCTAAAGCCCTAACACGGAGCTCCAGCAGAACACAGCAGGGTTAAACTTGTTCTCTACTGTTCAGAGACTTTCCTGAAGCCGAACACTGTGGAACAAACAACTTTGCTTGAACTCCTTCTAAGGGCCAAGGACAAGCTGGTTGCTGTGATGCAAACTGTCACCCCGAATGTGCTTCGACGACATGTTTGGAGTATGAAATGCAGAGCACTACCTCTTCAGAAAAGACTTTAGTAAGGCAGAACAGCAGGCCTTGGTTTCAGTTAAAAGCATTTCCAAGTGTAATGAGGCAAAACTCTGGAGTGCTGCCCATGTTTTCTCTCGCTGTTTGTCAAAACTGAGCAGGATTACCTCAAAAAATGTTTAGCCTCGAGTCGTCTTCCTGTTTGCTCGGATGAAGGTGCTTGTGGAACAAACTGAGTCGCTTGGCATAAGCTTTAGTCAACATGCGACATACTGGAAACTTTTCACACTACTTTTTGTACTCCTTCATGTTCTTCATTCTTTACCCCTAACAATTTCCTACAAGCTCAGTCCTGCTCTGTTTTATGTACCATTTATTTGAGGACAATGGAGAAAAGGGACTTTGTATGCATTAAGCTCAAACACAAGACGTTTTCATGCATGTCCCAGAGATGAGTGAGCCCAGCCTCAGAGTTGAAAAGAATTTCATTACATTCTGTTGGAAATTGCATTTACATTCTCTGAATGTTTGGATGTGGGCCATTTGCTTTTCCCATGTTCTTGGATACGACAAATCCGAGCCGCCACTCAAGCGAACTAGCAAAATGGTCTTGATACCAGTTGGTACCAGGTTTCGGTTAAAGATTATGAGAGAATGGCAGACTAGTAACGGTATCAGTTCTCCTTGTATTAAAGGCTACCACATGAAACCACGTTCATCAGCATGAAGCGTCTTATTAAGGTGTTAAGCTGCGATGAGGCAGCATCCTTGTGCCTTGGCACAGATGCTACAAGTCTCAGGAACTGTACTGGAGGAATGATACACCATTCTTCCAAGAAATTCTCTCTACTAGCATTGTGATGATGGGAGTGCAGAGTGCTGGCAAACTCGTTGCTCTTCCACAAGTGTTCATCGGAGTTGAGATCCGGTTACTGTGAAGGCCATAGTACATGATTTACATAATTTTCCATACTCATTAAACCATTCAGTGAGATGGCAACATCGTCATCCTAGAAAAGACCACTCCCGTCAGGATAGAAATGTTCCATCAGAGAATAAAAGTGATCAGTCAGAATAGTTTAGTGTTGATTTCTAGTGATTCTTCCTTTTTTAAGGATAAGTTGAGCCAACCCTGCCAGCAAAATGCCCCCACAGCATAACAGAACCACCGTGTAAGCAAGATATTGCAGTGGATTTGCTGTATAGACCAACTGCCTTGCAGCCACAATACTAGTCACTCAGAGGAAACGTGCTTTTCAAAACATGTGAGAAAGAGGTACAGAAATTTGTGATAGTCGGCGTGTAAGACTT
>CM074918.1:24135956-24149343 GCA_037576815.1 Pangasius larnaudii | reverse complement strand
ACCGTCGAGTTTATTGTCATTACTAGTCCAATTCACTTTAGTAAAAGGATTTAAGTAGAAGAGAACATAACGCTTGGAGTATTTCAGCTATAGAATGACAGTACAGGACGGCTGCTCATTAACTGAGTTATAAAGATGTTTTATGTGTATGAAAGATACACTTTGGCCTTGTCTGGGAGTGAGATCATACATGACATCTCAGGCAGTGCTGTGTAGAAGGTATGCAAGGGGAGTGCAGCATCCCTTATTTTTTACTGTAAGCTCTGGGATGTGTGAATGGGAGTCTTTCCATGTAGAGTTCTTTGCTGGGTGTGGAATAATTTTTTCTGTCCAAAATCTACAACGTGGATGTCTGAACAAATGTCAATTTTTACATCATACTGTGTGTGTCAGAGGTGCACGAAATGCAACACTGACCTTCAGCTAAGCAACTAAACAAGATGTGAAAAATCCAAACGGGATGTCACCTTTCTCAGCCTGTATATAATCAACCTGCTGTACGGTATGTCCTCCGAACTATGTCTAACAAGAACCTAGACATAGCAATTGCAAGGTATTGCCTCAACAGCGGTAACTGGGTTAAAACCAGAAAAGTCCTACAGTCTGAGAAAATAAATTTCTCAGTTAGCCAAGAGACATATACATATACGGTTTACCCTGAAGAGCACTGTCTTTAAAAAATCCGGGCAACACTTCATTTTACAGTTCACTACATGGATTTTATATAGAAATAATTAGAAAGTGACAGAGCTCCCAAAATGTATAATGTACAATATATATATATATATATTATAGATTATGAATAGATCTGGCATTAATATGAGCAAAGGAACCATATTGTTCTTCTGTATGCAGGAAATAATTAAGTAGCTACACGTTACTTGGCTAAAATGAACATACAGTAATTGTTGATACACTTTAAAAAAATCAAAAAGGTTCAATATTCAAGGAAAATATTACTGTAACAAAGTTAGGTTGATTGATAATTCACTATAAAAGGAATTCCACATCCAGTCAACTACATTTCTCTAATATTCTTATAACCATTCTGTTCTTATGGACTCCTTAATGATATTACTAAAACAAGCCATTTTTATATTTTATGCAACAACTAGTTATGCAGGTTGCCCTTATCTATCTGGTATATTAACAGCTATATGCTGTTCATATAGTCTCTGGGGAACGTCAATCATATAAACTGTAAGTGCTCACAAAATTCCAGCCTTGAACATACTGGGCATTGTGTACACCAACATCTATGATCTGTGCACACGAAGATCCTTGGCTACTGGGACTACAACTCCAGCATGCAGACCAGGCCAAGAACATCATAACCTATATATCCTGCAGGCTATACTACATCTGTGTATGCAGCAAGTGACTGTGACTGGCCACATCACCAAATGTGTAGACGTTAGTGACTCCAAGACCAACACATTGGCACAGAGGTGGGTGTGTTTCTGAAAACCAATGAAGCTGCCTTTAGATTGATTTCGATTTTTTTGATTGATGAAGATATCCAGACAAGTTTTCTGGCAGATATTGGCAGCGCATTAAGGCCATCACTGACTACAACACACTTGTAATGGTTATACCTCTAGACACAGCTGAGTGTATGCTTGAGAGGAAAACCACCCCTCCACTCAATGAGCAACTCTGTCCATCCACCACAGAGACAGTGAACAGCTCCAGAACAGCTTTCAGGAGCCGTAAAGCGGAACAGGGCAGAAAGGCCTCACGCCTGTAGCTTATTCTTCTTTAAACTAATATGTAATCATGTTCTCAAACTTATCTCTTGAACATGCAAGACTGCTGATGATTAACCATGATGATTTCACTTGGCATAACAAAAATCACATTTTTTGGTTCTGGTTCACTTACCACCCTCTTTCTACATGCTCATCTACATCACAGTTGTTATGATAATCTTCCTTAATCTGTGATCACATTGTTATTTCTGTGTATCATTCCCTAGATACAACGGGCACCTCTTATTCACTCTCCACTAAATCCACTAAAAACAGCAGGCCTCGTTTATCCACCTGTTAGTAAAGCTGTATATAAATGTTTGCGCAAGCCAAAGAGAACTAAAGATTTTCCACTGGATTTGCAGAAGTTTCAGAAATGCTGATTTTCTTTGTGTTGGTGCATCTGGTGATCACGTGTAAAGTGCAATGCGTGTTCCTGATACAAAAATACATAACACTCACAAAAAAAAAAAACACAACACATTTCAATATGTAGTCATTCCCCTCCCCCACCCCCACCCCCCCACCCCCCAAAAAAAAAAAAAACACAGTAAACCAACATTCAAAAACCAAGTGGGAAAAAAATAAGTACACCCTTTAAGTCAGTTACATGTAAACCCATCAATGTATGTGATCCATCAATGGATGTCTTATCTGCTATACCCGGTTATAGGACACTCATGTGTGTCTTACTATCCTTATGAGGACCTTCCATCGATATAATAATGCAACTACTTCATACTATGAATTCACCCCTAAAGCTAACTAACCTTAGCCTCAGTAGCCAAAACCATTTTGCTCTTTTACCTTCTTAAGCTGCAGTGATTGTCTACAAAAGGCATCGGCTCTCCCTTCCTCTTTAAGGTGTCCGTACCATCAAAAACTCGGCCGTTCACTCATTCACATTCCAAGCTGCTACACATTGAAAAGTTGCCAGCTCCACATTCAGATTGTGAAAGCGGCCGCATTTCTCTGAATTAGTTCTCCCACCGGCCATGCCATGACCTCTGTCAATGACACAGCTATGAGGAATGTTGCACCTAGAACATTTAGTCATGTCAGTGGCATCTTAAAATGCAATACATGGGCTGAGCAAACAGGAAAGGCATTACTTAGTAATCTGTGGAAACTGCTTGAACTTTTGCTCAAGGTCAGTAAAAACTTTACATCAGGTGATTTGGTTGCTCGACCTCGATCAGTGTTCCCCCACACTTCAGTCGGTATCCGTGAACAGACGTCAAGAAGCGTTGTGCTGTGTTCAAGTGAAAAATGAAACGACAACACAGCAGAACTTGAGAAAGCTCGAGAAAACCTCGCTTAAAAACTTTTGGTGTGTCTTGGCTTTATTGCTTAAATTCCCCATGTTAATTTCCCACAGCACAGAACCCTGGCACTGACCCACAGTCACACAGAAAGCGAGCTTCAGCGTCACATGATGCTCCTGCTCTTCTAAATAGAGCTGAAATCAGTCAGAGGGATAGCAGGATTGACATTCAAATTTGTTAAAGAGAACATGCAGAATTATACCATATAAATATATAATATACTGTATACTATACTGTATTTATATTATATACCAAACACTAGGCAGAGAGCAGGAGACTGATATGGAATAATTAATAAATAACAATTTACAGGAAGGAAATGACAATCCATGCAGGAAATATTTGACAAATATGGAAAAAAAAAAAGAAGAATTAAACCACTGCAATTAAAAAAAAAACATTATCTGAAGATAATGACCCATAATGACCCTGTAAACCTGAAATTGTGTGTGATGCAGGACAGCTGTTAAGCACATGCACATTCTAACAGACCTCCATTATACTTTTAAAAAAGCTCTAAAATTTCATCTCCTCTGCTCTTCATAGCCACAATAAAATGACTTATTTCCATTTTTCTGTGCCAAAATATTTTTGTGGAGAGATTTCCTTTTATTCCTTTCTTTATTCACATCTCCAAACAACTAAGTCTATAATTAATAGCTGAGTGGTTTACCAGTACAGAGGAAATACACATAATCAGCCCTTGAATTGTCCATGAAACCCTGCAGAGGATTAACCCAGTTTCTCCGAAGCCTTTTTTTTTCTTTCTGTGTAAAGAAAACGTCTAAGGAATTCCTTAGAAAAGAGTTCACTCTGCATTTTCTTATGCATTGTGCTACTGATTGGCTGCCTGGATGATCGCATGAGCAAGCAGGTGTACAGCTGTTCCTTATAAAGTGGCCACATACACGTGATATATTAGGTTCCATCCTGAGTTATGCTCCGGATCCACCACACGGTGACCCTGATCAGGATAAAGAGGTTACTGAAGATGAATGATTGAACTGAAGATGTTCTGAAGTATTCACACTTTCACACACAAGTGTAGGAGCTAATGAATAATGGGTCACATAGCCGCTAACGCACACAATGAAGTGAGAAGTGCTGCTGCCATCGACTGGTTAAAATGAGAACTAGAATTAGTTTGACAGACATCAAACTCAAGTAGAGACATTATTATGAAACACTTCACTGGTTGAAATATGGATGGTGAGTCCCACTCTTTAATAAAAGAGCTAATCACCTTCTTGGCGAAGGAGAAAACAGGTCTATTATAGTCCTACGCTGATGCATATTTAACGTGTTAAACGCATGTCATACCAAAATGCATTATTTCTTTATGTAGCCAAAATTCATGACTCTTGCTAATATACACTACGTTGCCAAAAGTATGTGGACAGTTGATCAATGACACCAATACTGCGTGTCCTGGTTGAACATCCCATTACAGATTTAGTCCCCCTTTGCTGTTCTAATATTCCACTCTTCTGGGAAGGCTTAACACTAGATTTTGAAGCATGCCTACGAGAATTAAGCCACAAGAGCATTAGTGAGGTCAGGCCCTGATGTTGGGTGAAGAGGTCTGGGGTGCAGTCTGCGTTCCAGTTCATCCCAGAAGTGTTCAGTGACGAAGTCAGGGCTTTATGCAGACCACTTGAGCCTATAACAGGAGACTTGGGGACAACCTGAATGGGGTGCCAACCCATCGCAGAGCACGATCACTCTCACACAATTTGGAAATGCCAATCAGTCTACTACATATGTCTTTGGACTGGAGGAGGAAACCCCCAAAGCACAAGGAGAACATGCACACAGAGCAGAGGCAGGATTTAAACCCCTAACCCCAGAGGGGCGAGGCAAACATGCTAACCACTAAGCCACCATACCCACCCAGAGCCAGTGTGTGAAATAGATTATTCTCCGCACAACAGTCACACTGACATAATGTGTGTGTGTAGGGTGCTGATATGAGTGTATGTGGTACACAGCAATGTTACCGAAAGTCACTTATGGTTTGAGAACAACCTACCAAAAGACAACAGGGCAGTCAGAAAATGAGTGCTAATTAAGGAGTTGAAGACATGTAAGCCATAATATGCAAGAGAAGCTGTGAGCTACATAGCTCTTCCTGAACACCTACAAGGTCACTTCAGCCCATCACAGGCCAGGGCACCGTGCACACTCACATTCCCACACTCATTCACAGCTGGGGCAGTTTATCATAACCAACCCACCTACCTGGGAGGAAACCGGAGAAGCCAAGGGACACGGGGAGAACATGCGACACTCCACACAACCTGAGCTCAGGACCGAGTCGCTGTTATACCTCTTCGTTTAGGTGTATAAAAACATAGAAATATGCAACTGACTGAATAAATAAATCCCAGGTTCACAATCTTGGTCCTGGAGTACACCCTGCCCTGCACATTTTTTCCCTGCTTGAACACAACTAATTCGATTTATTTTATGCTGCGTTCACACCCACTCAGAACTCGGAAACTCCTACTTCCAACATTACAGCATTCATGCGAACTAAAGTCGGAAATAAAATGAATACTTGCTGTAAACTGTCTACAACAACAGGTATTAAAGAGCTGTTTAATTAGTGCATTATTTATCTATTATTTTTTAATTATTTTAAATAGATGGGATAATTCACTAATTGTGACGTTGAATATGATATGAAAGAACAGTTTGATCAAACATTCTTGCAGAAAGTGAATTAACATTTTGATTATCAAAGTATCACTCAGTATTTTAGGAATTTCAGATAGAAACAGAGACCCCAAGACTGCTTTAAAATGCTTAATTCACATCACACTGTTATTCTCTGCTCTAACTTTTCCCACTGTGTTGAAGTGACGTCACGGAAAAACTCTGACTCTCTGAGTAGGAATTTTACTTGCCAAGTATTTTATCCATTCCTTTGTCCACCTCCTACTAAAACTCTCGCATCTTGGTGTTTCTGTATAATTTTTTTGTTCTTTATTTATTTATATTTTGAGGGGAGGGGTGTTGTATGTAAGTGATTTATGTACCTGTTTTCTCTGGTTAAGTATTTTGCTTTGCCACTTTATTATGTTTGGCTATGAATGAACCCTTGGCATCTGCTCTGTTACAACCCTTGTTTTGTATACAATTGTTGATTAATAATCCATCCGTCCATTTTTCTGTACCACTTATCTTACACAGGGTCACGGGGTAACCTGGAGCCTATCCCAGGGGACTCGGGGCACAAGGCGGGGGTCACCCTGGACGGGGTACCAACCCATCACAGGGCATAATCACACACACACACACACACACACACACACACACACACACACACTCCGCGGACAATCTGGAAATGCCAGTCCTCCTACTACACATGTCTTTGGACTGGGAGAGGAAACCGGAGTACCCGAAGGAAACCCCCGAAGCATGGGGAGGACATGTAAACGCCACACACACAGAGCGGAGATTCGAACACCCAACCCTGTAGGTGTGAGGCAACAGTGCTAACCACTAACCTTGACAACTACTACAACTACTACTACTACTACTAATAATAATAATTGGGAAATCAGTGAGAAATCAGAAACTTGCATCATGAGCAGCTAAAAAGCCCTTCCTGAGCTAAAGTGGGTGTGTTAGATTAGGGAAAATACTAAAAATAATTTACATAAAAGATTTAAAAGTCACAAGATACACAACGGATAAAGAAATGTTATTAACCCCGTTCATGCAACAGAGACTTTTATTTTGAAATTCGGCAAACGCGGAAGTAAGAACAGGACCGGCTTGTTGTCGTCCTGTAATAAGAAAGCGTGGTGGGTTAGGGGTCGGAAACGTCCTGCTATGTGACTTAAAGAGGACAAAGTGAGCAGGAAACAGAGACTTTTATTTTGAAATTCGGCTAACGCGGAAGTAAGAACATGCCCGGATTGTTGTCGTCCTGTACTAAGAAAGCGTGGTAGGTTAGGGGTCGGAAACGTCCTGCTATGTGACTTAAAGCGTGAGAAGTGAGAAGAAACATTCTCGCCATGGCTGTGGCCTGTTTCTCTAAGCAGCTGCTCAGGTGCGCTGGGTTTAAGCCGATAGGAAAGTGCGCGAGACCGGTCTTTAGAGAGCTGACGCGCTGCAGTGCGCGTGAAAGCTCCATTTCCCGACGCGCGAGCTGCCACAGAGACTTCCATGCAACAACCTCAGCAATGATCGCGAAGATCCTGACGGCGGATGAGATGTTTGCCAGGAAATCCCTGCAGGACTACCTGAGGACAGCGGAAACGGAGTATAACGAGTGTCTGCGCGCTGTCAATGCTGCAGACCTGCAAACAGACGAAGAGGAGCTGAGAGCAAAGAGGATGAGACTGACTGCTTTAGGGCCTCTGGTCCAAAAATTCAGCGAGCTGCAATCAAAACAGAGGGATTTTGAAGAGAACGAGTCGTTACTGAAAGGTAGGGGGGAAAAAAGAGCTGTCCAGTATTTTGGATGTAAAGTGCTCACTGAAGTGATGCTGTCAACTTTAATCCTCTATAGAAAATGACCCTGACTTGCACGAGCTTGCAGAGACAGAGAGGGAGCACTGCCTGGCATCCATGCAAGAAACGAAACAAAAGGTAGGTCAGCTTGACCACAAGCAGATATCCAGCTCACAAATCTTACTACAGCATTGCAACATGACAGATCACCATGTCAAAGCTTTAGGATTGTGAGGTCTTTTACAAGCATGTCCCCAAATCTATGCTTCACACACTAAAAATCATTAGTGTTGTTCTTTTTTTTTTATTCATATAGATCCTGTCTCTTCTCGTCCCCGAGGAAGAATCAGACATGAGTGATCTGGTCCTAGAGGTCACTGCTGGGGTTGGAGGTCAAGAGGCCATGCTTTTTACAGCAGAGATATTTGACATGTATCAGAACTACGCTGCTTTCCACGGCTGGGGCTTTGACACGCTGGAGTACATGCCAAGTGATATAGGTCTCTGTTAATTCCGTTTATTATTACTGCTCTAGGACTAGGCCTGGGACTCTAATGCTTTTGCTTCTTTATCTCAGGGGGTGTACGGCATGCCACAGCCAGCATCAGTGGTCCACTGAGCTATAAGAAGATGAAGTTTGAAGCAGGCGTCCATCGGGTCCAGAGAGTCCCAAAGACAGAGAAGCAAGGCCGCATGCACACCAGCACTATGACTGTGGCAATATTGCCACAGCCTGCAGAGGTATGATGAATACAACAGATACAGTCAGGTCTATACGTCTTTGGACAGTGACACAATTTTTTGTAATTTTTGCCTCTGTACATCAACACAATGGACTTAAAATGAAGCAATCAAGTTGTGATTGAAGTGTAGACTTTCAAGGGGATTTAACAAAAATATTGCATTAATCATTTAGGAGTTACAGCCGTTCTTTTTTTTTTTTTTTTTTTTTTAGAGTCCCTCTAATTTCTCAGGCTCAAAAGTAATTAGACAATTGACTGATAAGCAGTTTGATGGACAGGTGTGGCCTGTTTTCTCATTATTCCGTGACGAATTAAGGCGATAAAAGGTCTGGAGTTGATTCCAAGCATTGAATATGCATTTGGTAGCTGTTCATGGGAACTCCCAACATGTCGTCCAAAGAGGTGTTGATGCAAGTGAAGGAGGCCATCATAAGGCTGAAAAAACGAAACAGACGAATCAGAGAGAGAGCAGAAACTTTAGGATTGGCTACATCAACAAATTATTCCAAATATCATATACATTATGCTTGGTACAGAGATATAAGATGTATTTGTACATTGTTTAGATTGGAAGTATTATCCTAAGACCTGAAACATGGTTTAATATGCATTTAAAAAAAAAAAAATCTTTTCCCCTTTCTATTTGTAAGTTGTAGAATCCGATATCTATGAAAAATAAAGCAAGTGATCTCGTTGTACGAAGACAGAATTTGTTTGTGACTTTGATAATTGTGACTATAATGATTACATGTCAGTGTTCATCCCTACTGATGTGGACGTTTACACTCATGGAGTTATTCTGCATTGCATTCACAGATCTCCTTCACCATTAACCCCAAAGAGCTGAGGATCGAGACGAAAAGAGCCAGCGGAGCTGGAGGACAACACGTCAACACGACTGACAGTGCTGTCAGGATCGTCCATTTACCGACAGGTCACTTGTTTATTAACCTTCTTCATAGTCAAATGATTCTGACGGTCGTGTACAATATGTTACACTTTCGGGAGCTTAGAGTGTTGAAGGTAAATGTTGGAATTGCAGGCACCGTGTCTGAGTGTCAGCAAGAGCGCTCTCAGATCAAAAACAAAGAGAAGGCCATGAAGCTGCTGCGGGCCAAGCTCTACAGTGCGAAGCTGGAGGAGGAGACGAGTAAGAGGTACCAGGCCCGCAAACTCCAGGTGCACTACTGATTACATGTGTTTTGTTTGCGAATGATTCCGTCTTCAGCGAGTCAGTATCAGTCAGTGCCACAAAGATGAAATGTGCAAACCAAAGCACTGTATTTCTGTAATCAATTTCATAACTGTCAAAAAGATATCTATATATATATATATTTTTTTATAAACATCCATGCATGTACAGTACTGTGCAAAAGTCTTAGCCACCCTATATTTTTTTTTTAGTACAAACTTCTACATTATTGATTCAGTACAAAATCATTTTAGAATTCCAAACAGTTTTCCAGCACAAAATTAAATGTTACAGAAAAATGTTTGTATGTCAGTAAAGAAAGCAGCAGATTACATAAGAGACACTTTTCAGACAAAAAAAAAAAAAAAAAACATAATGAAGGCTGCTGGGTTTTGCTACAAAGGGCACAGATTCCAGGCCCTGCTGATACATCCAGACATTCCCAAGCAGCTGTGAGATATAATCTCACCAGCAGGTCCTCGGTCTGTCCCGAGATCTCCATCCGAATCTGGCTGCAAAATCACAGAGATAATTTGGGAATTTTGTCGGTAATGTTCTCAGGGCATGAGGGAGATAAAACTACGACATGGCCAATTGGGACAGGATTAAAATAATAGAATAGCACCTGCAAATGATGACGTTACTTGAATGTGAATTATATGAATGAATTATAATGAATCTAATGAACTCTAGGCCAGAATTCAAGACAATACAATATCAGATTTATTTCCTCATCAAATGGGTTTCAGACTTTTGTGTAATTAGTTGCATTTTTCCTCACATATACATGACATTATATGCAAGGAAATTTAAATATGAATTGTTTTTTCTGTAACTGCGAGTAAGTGTCTCAAATATAGCTTTAAGTACTAAACATTTCGTTTACACATGCAGCGCTTTGCTTCTATCCATTATCTGCTACACTGAAACATCAGACTTTCTTTTGGTTTGTGGTCTGGGTATGTGCATGTGACACTACCCCTTAGTGCGCACGTTGACATGATGCTTAACAGACGGATACGAAGCGTGTGGACGCAGGTTTTCTGGAGTCGCACACACAGAAATGGAGCTTCGAACCTCATCAGGGACTAAAGGAAATATGATGATGTCTAAAACCAATGCATATTTGTGTTCTTCCCCAGCGCAGCTCAGATTCTTGGCCACTGGAAATAAGCAAAAGCGTTAACTGGCTGAAGGTTCTTGTTGAAATGTAGAACTTTTCACGACCCTAGACTCACTATATTTCTTCACCTCCTGTTGTAACAGATTGGCACCAGAGGCAGATCAGAAAAAATCAGGACCTACAACTTTGCTCAAGATCGAGTCACTGACCATCGGATTGGGAAAACCCTGCATGACGTACATGGATTTTTATTAGGGGAGGAGCTGCTGGACGAGATGAGCATGTTTTTGCAGCAGTTTTCCGAACAGGAAGCTCTCATGGACATTCTTGAAGGTCAATGACTGAAATCAATAATTATATAAATATATAAAACCTTAATTTAAAATAATTAATAAATGCTTTTCTTTTAAGCACTGTGCCGTATCGCTTGACCGCCACTGATGATCGAAACGGTTCTCTGTTGTGGTTTGCTAACAGAATCTTAACAGAACAGCAACACATAACAGATATTCGTCCTGCTTCATGCAATCACAAATACCCTTCTATATACCTGTATGCATTTATTTCTATGAAAGATCTCTAGATTTTGCAGAATGGATGGCATTGGCAACACTCAGATGTGATTGTGAACTCTATAAATCTTCCCAAAGGTGTCATGCGGATAAACACCAGGATTTTAATGTTCAAGTCAGAAGTCGGCTTGGAAATTCCTGAAAATTCAAATCCGGAGTGACTCGTCTGGTGCTGTAGACTATTATATTTCAAACACCGGTCTATACATCTGCAATGCCATTTCAATGGTCCGTTGCGTCCAGATTAATTAAACATATATTTCCATCTGTCTGAAATCACCACCACAGAAGCAAGAAACCGAAGCACAATAAATTCTTGGAATCATATGAATCCAGTAAAGCTGGTTCAGCAGAATAATTCGGATTGAGTGAGGCAACAAGAGCTCACCAGTTGGCCCAGGGTTTTGTGCACGTGAACTGCCCTTTGTCATGTTAAACGTCAGACTAAGTGGTGCTGGATAAGCTGCGTGGGGGTGACCCTGTGGCCTACACCCCTTTGGCCAGTCTGTAGTTTTATTACAGGGTGTTGGAAACGTTGAAAACCACTATTCTAAGCGGAGTAAGTTTTATCAGGCACTTTCCACATTCCATCTTGAGGTGTGAAATACCTTAGTAATGGCTCTTAGCTTTCATGCGAGCCTCTAACTCTGTAAGTCCAACAATAGCAAAAAGACATTTAAAACATTTGTAAGCTCCAGCTGTTTGAGAACGGTGGTTTTTTTTGTTCTTTTTCTGATTAATACAATATAGGGGTCAAGCCAGTTTGAAAGGTTGCTATTGTGCATAAAGTATTTGTGCATAAAATATATGCAGACAACCTTAGAGAGTTCACTACAGAGTAGAGAGAACAGTTTGTTCATTCTTTAATACATGAAACTTTGTTCATAGTGAACTGTAGCCTTGATTTTACAACACAAAAAAAAAAGGCTAGACGATGCCAGAAAAGAGTTGCAAAGTTATATTCATGAACTAAATACTACTTTTCTTTGCAAAAAAAAAAACCTTGGAAAGACATTAAAAAAAATAAAAACATAAATATTTTACATATATTTTTTCTAAATCGATTCAAGAAAGGCGCCTTGTCGGTCACCCTACGTCATATATACGCGCCATTTCTTTCCTCTCAGTGGGTGTATTATTTTTATTTTTACCACCGGTTTTCAGACAAATCCCACCTCCTCCGCTACGGGCGGCTAGATATATAATCTCAAATCTGGCGACTGAAGACTCCGATTGGGGAACTCCTTCGTGAAAAAAGAGCTTGCAGCCAATAGGAGCACAGCAGGCGGGATTTCCATAACATAGGTGGTGCCGTTTGGAGCGGAAACCTCCTATTGGCTATAGGGCGGTTAAAGGTACTATGCTGAGCCCTGATTGGTCAGCGCGTTTTTTGACGCGAAATTCAAACTATGTAGTAACTGGCGCTTTTTCCCTCTCTGCTTTCATTAGTCAGTGGCGTTTGGATTTGACCGCGTAAACCGACTATGTTGAGTTAGTGTACAGCAATCCGCGCCAGAACAGTTGCTTAAATTTGCAAGGCTCGTGTGAAAAAAAAAAAACCTGGAGCTTTATTTTCGAGGTAAGGTGTACTACTTGTTACAGTATATTAGTGCCTTAACGTGTACTGCAACAGAAGACAGTAATAAGATAACTCCGGCTAGTTTATTCACGAAATAGAGATAATTAACGTGTCCATAGCAACAAGACACGCGTCTTATTTTTTAAAAAAAATGTTAAATAACAGCAGTGTTTTGTATTATGAGAGTCTTAATTACCAGCTGTGGTCTTGTTGTTTTCCAAACCCCGCCAATAAACGTGAAGCTAATGCGCTAAGTTAGCCTTTTAATTCGTCCAGCAGGGCAGCTGAGCCAGCTAGCTCAGTGATGTGGCTATCCTGTTAGCCTCCTTAGGCGCGCCAAGTAAACCTCCTTCTACCTTTAGATATACAAAATTAAGAAATAATGTTTAGAACCTACTAAAATAACAAGCAACAAGAGTGACATTTTATGTATCTAAGCTTACCCGAGGTTTAAATAACGTTAATGTTAATGGTAATGCTACAGACGTACATTTTATACGTTAGCTAGTTTTTAGCAGGATTTAATTATTTTGGTCAAATAAGTCACATTTTCCACATGAGTAGAAAAAAATAAATTAAATAGGTAGAGAAAATAACGTTAGTTTGACAGCCTATTATTATTATTATTATTATTATTATTATTA
>CM074918.1:24107195-24126270 GCA_037576815.1 Pangasius larnaudii | reverse complement strand
CTCTATTAGACAAAATATAGAGTTTCTGTGATTGTTCTCCTTGTGTCTGTGTGGGTTTCCTCCGGGTTCTTTGGTTTCCTCCGACCTCCCAAAAAACATGACACTAGGTTGATTGGCTAAAGTGAATTGCTCCTAGGTGTAAATGTGAATGCTGCCCTGCAATGCACTGGCATCCTGTCCAGGGCTTATTCCCACCTTACGTTCACTGATCCCGGGATAGGCTTTAGATGCACAGGTTCAGGACAAAGTGGTTACTGAAATGAGCGAGGATTCCTGCTTTTGTGGAATGAAAAACTGTAGCCACACTGGCCCTTTTCCTATGTGATTGAAGACCCCTGTTTTGCCAACAAGCTAACATTAGGTAAACTAAGCACCTAGAGCTTTACCTAAACTGTTATGCTGGGCATAACAAGTATAAAATGTTTAATATCACTTTAGAAACTGTTTGAATAAAAAAAAAAATTCATTCATTTGTCTACACTGAAAGCATCTGCTGTTCCCTGAGAATGCCATATACTTCACCTTTTGACCTAATTTACATAAAATCTGTATTTTTTTATGTTTTTGAATGTTTTTGAATGTTTTTTTTTTTTTTTTCAAAACACTTTCAAAATTTCAAAACTAAGAAAATCATTGGGAAAAAGTTCAAAGTTCAAAACAGAGAAAGTCATTGGCTAAATGCAGATTCTTTCAATACAACGCAGAAAAAAAGAACTTTATTTAATGTGACATATATAATTCAAATATACAAAATTCAGGTACTTTTGTCAGCTTCCAAGCTCTATACCACACTAAGCACTGCTCTTGCAGCCATTACTAAGAAGATTCATGATGCAAGAGCAGCCAAACTGTGATCAGTCCGCTTCCTCCTCGACCTGTGACAAGGTCACAGGTCACAGCATGGCAGTGGTTTAATTCTTACCTGGGACGATGATCATATAAGGTGGGGATCCACATCTGTCCCATGCAGATTCTCCAATGGTGTCCCACAAGGCTCAGCTCTGGGTCCTCTTCTGTTCTTCCTCTATATCCACACTTTTGGTGGTCATATCCTCACATTGGTTTTCATAGCACTGCTAGGCTGATGATAATTAACTTATCTTCTCCTTTCCGTCCCTCAGACACTCATGTTTCTGCATGGATCTCAGCGCGTCTGGCAGACATCTTGTCATGAATGGCAGTTAATCAGACGAAATTAAATACAGTCCTGGAGATGCAAGCCCATGCCTGCTCTTGTGATCTCCCTGGACAACTCTTAGATCTCACCATCTGTCAATTCACACAACCTTGGGGTAACCATGGACTGTCCTTCTCACCTCACATATCTAAGCTGACTTATCAATGGATCCAGCCTTTTCTATCCACAGGGGCCTCTCAGGTGCTTGTTCGTCCCTTGTGATTTCAAGACTGGACCTCTGCTACTCGGTCCTGCCAGGTCTGACTGTGTGTGCCAACTGACCTCCGCAACTAATCCAGAATGCAGCTGCGCGACTTGATTTCAAGCTCTCCAAGTTCTCCCACACCACCCCATTTCTATGCTCCAAGTGGCTGGCTTCTGGTACCTGCCCAAATCAGATTTAAAACACTGATGCTTGCCTACAAAGCTAAAAACGGAGCAGCACCCACCTATCTTAAAGCACTTATCACATACCGCACTGCACCATGCTCCCTTTCTTATTTATTTTTAAAAATAAACACCTTGTGTTGTGTTTTTCAAACTGTAATAACCTCCGCACCAGGGTTTTTTGGACTGCTAGTACTCTTAGTCCCTGACCAAATGATGTGTTTTTATGGAGACTAGATTTGTATAAGTGGCATTTGCCAAATGTTGTCAATGTAAGCACACCATTTCTATTTTTGTGTTCTTGCTTTAAAGAATATCACACAAAGGCAGCCATGAGGGGATGTGGATCGAAAAATATATATTAACATTTATTGAAATCTGATAGATCCTTTAAGACATAGTAGTACAGTTTGAATGTATATTGTACTGTATATTACATATTATATTTTTTCATTGTTGCATGGATTCCCGTAGCTAATGTATTTGGCTAGATTCAAATTCTAGATAATAATAAATATTAGATATTTCCAGGATATTTTACTTCTGATTCATTCATTAGCAAACTACATGGTGTTAGTCATGCATATGACAAACTTACAGCTGTTGATTGATGTTTTCAGGCAAAGCGATGTAATTGTTTTAGAATGAAAATCATCTATTAGCAATTTTAGATAACTAATAAAAGTTACTTTTCATCGGAAAACATGACAGAAGCTTAATTTCATTTAAAACATTTACTTTTTTTTTAATATACTCGAGTACATTTTTGGCTGGATATTTCCCACTTTTAACTGAGTAAGATTCTGAAACATACTTTCACTCAAGTGTAATTTCTCAGTACTCTTTCCACCCCTGAAAGCGGTGGTGCCAAGCCGTCTTCCTGGAGGTGTAATCAGATTTGATTCATAACTAAAATGGGATATTCTGGTACCTGTTGCTTGCTCTAAATGGAATATCTCTCTGATCAGATCAGCCTGCATCATAGAAAAGCCCAACCCTGGCTATGATATGATTATAGATCTTTACCAAATCTCTATAAAGTCAGTGTAGTCTCCTCCACATTTATTATATGTTATATGTCTAACAGCAGAACCGGCCATTAAAGCTACTTTTCTGGTCAACGATAAAATGAGCGTTAATTCAACATGACAGATATTCAGACATGATTTCTAATTTTAGAGTCTCTGCTTGTTTTTAATACTTCATGTGAATGTTTGCTCCGGCCTTCTGCAGCCTCTGACATTTATGATTCAGTTTTCCAAGGCAACACATGACACTAGTAAACAGACTGACTCACCAGTCATGTCAATGGTAACACATTCCTCTAGGCATCAAACCATTATAGAATGGTCCCACTACAACAATAAGAATATAAGGCTAAGGAATAAGAAGCTGAAATTGATTTTATTCATTCATCCAGACATCCATCCATTTTCTGTACTGCGTATCCTACACAGGGTCACAGAGAGCCTGGAGCTTATCCCAGGGGACTCGGGGCACAAGGAGGGGGAAACCCTGGACAGGGTGCCAACCCATTACAGGGCACAATCGCGCACACACACACACACCCATTCACACACTATTATTAATACAATTTAGAGATGCCAATCAGTCTACAATGCATGTCTTTGGACTGGGGGAGGAAACTGGAGTACCCAGAGGAAGCCCCCATTCTGGTGTAGACATGACAGGGTCATGGTAGATCTGGAGCCTATCCTGAGAACACAGATTGCAATGCAGGGATGCACTCTGGATGGGATGCCAGTCCATCACATGGCACCACACATACACACACACACACACACACACACCTTTAGGCAATTTTAAAGTCACCATTCAACCTAATAACATGTTTTTATGAGGTAGGAGGAAACCCACACAGCCACAGGGAGCACATCTACATTTTACATTTATGGTATTTGGCAGACACTCTTACTTACATTTTTCTTATTTATACAATTGAGTAGTTGACTGTTAAGGGCCTTGCTCAAGGGCCCAGCAGTGGCAACCTGGTTGTGCTGGGATTTGAACCCTCGACCTTCCAATCAGTAGTCACATAAGAAACTCCACACAGACAGTAACCTTAGCACAGTATCAAACACAGAGCTCTGGTGCTGTGAGGTGGCAACGTTACCACCATGCCATCCTAATTTATTTTAATTGAATTCATTTAATACTCCTTGTAAATTTCATCGTGTCTTAATAAGGTGTTTGGCTACCACAAGCTGCCAGAACTGCTTCTGGTACTTTGGCATAGCTTCTATAATCTCTGGAGCTGTACTGGAGGGATGAACACCATTCATCAATCCATCTCAGCTGGTGTGTTGATGATGGTGGGAGAGAGGATTTCTATCCCGATGGGAGTGGTTTGCACCTAGCACCTAGCCATCTACAGGGCACGGGGTTCACTGAATATTTGATATCTATGAAAATGAGTCACCAGATTTCAATGCATTTGAATGCCTATGGGAGATTTTAGACCAGTGTGTTAGACAGAGCTCTCTACCACCATTCATCAATCCATCTCAGTTGGTGTGTTGATGATGATGGTAGAGCGCACTGTCTAATAAACTGGTCCAAAATGTCCCATAGGCATTCAAATGCATTGAAATCCGGTGACTCATTTTCATAGACATCAAATATTCAGTGAACCTCGTGCCCTGTAGATGGGGGCATTGTCAGCTAAATACAAACCACTCCCGTCAGGAAAGAAATGTTTCATCGTAGGATAAAGGTGAACAGTCTGAATAACTTTATATTGATTTGCAGTTACTCTTCCCTCCAAGGAGACAAGTGGACCCACAACAATGCCAGCAAAAATGCTGGAATTATGCACAGCATAACAGAGCACTGTTTCCCCCCCCCCCTTTGATTCATCACCTGTGTGTATATTTTGTGTGTGTGTTTTCTACTAGACCTTTTCTATTCATCTCAAGTGGCAAAAATACGAATTCATCCATTACACTTACACCAAAACATACAACTGACTAAAGCCAGTCTCAAAGTCGGGTTGATGATAGATGTGATTCACTGACATGGTTTATGAGCGACGCTGCAGGCATTTGTTGCATTAGTTGCATTACTTTGCAGCCAAAACACTGTGCTAAAAGCTAGTGGATCATAACCAGATTGAGTGAAAACACACACAGCCGATATTTGAATGGCTCTTCAAAGATTTATTATTGTTGAATGGCAAAAATAAAGATTCTCCAATACCCCAATCCCTCCCAGCCCCTTAAATTCCCTTTTGTTGAGAACCAACAGAGAAGCAACAGCAATAGATTCTTATAAAATTATTCTGATTTACAAAATTCATTGAGATCAGTCCATATTACATATCGCTCATTGCTCCGATCTAATACAATACCGCTGGGATCTAGTTGATGCTCGGCTTGTGGTCTTCGGGTCCAAATTCTTGTTCTCTGATTGTACTATGCCAGTCTATGAACTTATTTCAATGCATTTTTAAATTAATCTACTGCTTACAGAGAACATAGAAGGAATGTGTCTGTTTCTGGGCCAAAACTCACTACATACACACACACACACACACACACACACACACACACACACACACACACACACCTTCAGGTCAACATCTCTTAAAGTGTACTTATTGTATACAATGTAAACGTTTACTTTATAGGTAACCACATTTTATGTATTTTTTTTATGTTGAGAAACATTGTTTGAAAATTAAATGCTGCTATCCTTTACTATATTCTGTATATGGAATGTCTATTACAGTCACTGACAATCACGTGGTCTTCAGAGCGGCTAAATGAGAGGGGGGGGAAAAAGCAGAGAAAGGGAAGAGAAAAAAAGTGAGAAAGAATCAAGCATTCATAATTGAATGTACACGACGATTACACAAATCAAATCCCCTAATACTAAGAAAAACGACAGCAAGGAAATGGACAGTGATAAAGGCAGAGAGACGGAGAGAATTGGAGCATAACTGATGACTGACACACGCACACACACGCACACACACGCAACACACAAACACACGGCTCTTCAGAGATTATCTGAAAGCTTTGGCATTCTTATTTACCAGAGGCACAGTCATGCTTAGTAAAAAAAAGAAAAAGAAAAGAAAAGGAACGGAAAGGGAAGGGAGCAAAGAAGCTGAGCTACCATAGATTCATGGAAACCTATATCCTTCCCAATTGAACCCTTCTGTACTGGTCAGGAACAAAATCAGAAACTGAACGCACTAAATGTCACTGTATTTTATTTTAAATGGTACAGGCTACAAATTAGCATTCTTTATCCTCTCTATTTTCTTCTTAATCTGTCAGTGACTTACCATTGGTATATGATTTAGAAGCTCATCTACACTTATATCATCGTAGCTCTCCCGGTAGGAGGTTTCTCCACCAGTGGAATCATCCTGCTCACTGGCAGGATCTTCTAGGCTAAAGACATATATAAAGCGTAAGTGAAGTCATCCAGCATAACATAATCGCATAATATGACGAAGGCACAATATGAGACACCATCCCACTCAGCAGGAATGATTTAGTCCTATAGATTATAACACCTTATGGAGTCGCAAGAGCTTGAACCTAGATTAGGCAGGAAACCTACCTCCGCTTTCCTGTTAAGACAGAGTTCAGGTACTTCTTCACGGCCATTTGTTTGCGGAAGCGACTGTAGTTATCTGTGAAAATCGCGTCGGAGTGACGCTTCACTGGCATCTGTCCTTCCACCAGCTCATCACTGAAATGGAGTGAGACACTGGGTTGCAGTAAACCGAATGAACTCCATTGAGTTAGACGCTATAGAGAGCAGTAAGATTTGCTTGGTTTATTAAAATAAGACTTCAATAAGAACTGGTTATTTTGCTGCACAGGTTACAATGAACAGTTTTCTCTTAAACTTGCTCAGGCTTCCTTTATGGTCAAATACACAATGTCCGTAATGTTAAAATGATTGCTGTGAACGTGGAATGGAGTCTGCTACATCTACATTTTTCCATGGTGTTATATAGGACATTTTGATATTTCTGGCAGCAAATAAGTCCTCTCTCTCTCTCTCTCTCTCTCTGTCTGTCTCTCTCTCTCTGTCTCTCTTTTAAATGAGCTTATCCTCTTTTGAACTGACAATAGTTGAAATACTGGTTTCTATCACTTTCTACTCCTATTAACTTGATCAAACTTTTTTTTCCAACCTGGAATACCCCCCCCCCCCCAGACCCCCCCCCCTCTATTAAACAATTAGGTTCACTATTATAATGTACAATAATATTTTAGCTATTTATTGGCTTGTTTTGAGACACTGAGGTTTGGATTAAACCCATCCCATTCAATTCAAACGACTGTATAACTATAAGAACTCAATAATAAACACAATAAACTTTGATAATGGTAGGTTGTGATGACTGTAACGAAATTTCCCTGGTACCTCTGAGAACCACTGGATTGGATTAGAACTGTCCGTTACCCAGTAGAATGATGTTGCTCATTTTCCTCATCAAATAATGACTCTTCGAAGTTTTATTCTTACTAAATGGCAACAATAAAGATTCTCCAATACCCCAATACCCACCCAGCCCCTTAAATTCCCTTTTCTTGAGAATCAACAGCAATGCACTCTTATAAAATTGTTCTGATTTACAAAATCCATTGAGATCAGACCATATTATGTAATCGCTCATTGCTCCAGTCCAATACAATACTGCTGGGATCTAGACGACGGTCTTGTACTATGCCAGTCCATGACTTCTTTCAATGCATTTATTAATTAATTTACTACTTACAGAGAACATAGAAGGAATGTGTCTGCTTCTGGGCCAAAACTCACTACACACACTCTCTCTCACACACACCTTCAGGTCAACAATTTCTTAAAGTGTCCTTATTGTATACAATGTAAGAGTTATTGACTGCACTATTGGGCAGTAGCTTAAACCTACTACTTCTACTTCTACTTCTACTGTTACTACTACTACTACTGCTACTAGGAAGAAGAAGAAGATAGGGAAGACTAAAACAAGACACTATATTGCGTTTTACAGCTTGCGTACTTGGACCTGACAGGAAAAGCCTGAGACCCAAACCACACACTAAACAGTAGGTTAAAGCAGCCACCACAGGACTGGACCACTACACCTATGGTTAAGCAGCCTACTATTCTGGCATAGGGAAGAGGATTTGGAAGTTGGTCTTGGTGTGTATACCTGACACGTTTCCCAATCAGAGACTCCAGGTAGCGTCTGGCTGACAGTTGGCCCAGCAGTTTGCTGTAGCCGCTGGTAAACAGACCGTCTGCGTGTCGAGTGGCTCTGCACATAAGAGGGCACCTTGTTAACAAAATCTATTTTCAGAGTTTATTCACTTCCCAGATGAATCTCCACGGTGTCGAGACGGCAGATTAAATTTTTTTATTATTATTATTATTATAGGCTATGCGTTATGGGAATATACATCAACACTAGTTCATTCTTTTGTACCTGTCCAGATATGTTTTTTTTTTTAAAAAAGCGAGATGAGAAGAGTTGCAAAGAACATAAGCAAAATTCTCGTTTACGTTAATGCAGCAAAAATAACACTCTCCAAAAAAAAAAAAAGAGGACAGATCAAATCGACAGATAATACATCACATCAAAATTATATTCTAATCCACTGATATTGTTTGGAGAGTATATAAATATATGTATATAAATATAGGATACAGGAGGTTATGCATAAGAAAAAGACTCTTTTTTCGTGCTTCACCGTCCATTTAGACAGTGAACTTTATCGTCATTTTAACAACATCATATTTTTAGCCCAAAATTTACACAAGCTCCTAATTATTCGTTATTGGTTACTAATTACGCATTGCGCATTTACGCATTACGCATCACTAGACTGTGCCATGAAGGACCGCGTGTACAGACTCCCATGCTGCTAAAACAGAAAGTTTAAGAAAAAGGAAATACCTGAAGTTATATAAAAAAGCACTAAGACCCCCCCCCCCCCCCACACACACACCTTGTTTTTTTGTTTTTTTTAAGCAGGTGCTGTCTTACCGTGTAGTGGCGAGCGGCAAACTGAGAGTCCGCGTGTAAAAGACGCCGCAGATGGCTACGAGGAACAGCAGCTGAGAGGCGCTCCTATGTAACATCGCCTTAAACCTGCGCAAAAGCGGCACATATTTATTCTTTCCCTCAAGCAGTTGGATAATCCCTGGGTCTGTCAGACCCTGCGCGCGTAAAATGCAGGATACATAGGAACGAAATCAAATGTTAAGCGACATGATCTAGGCTTGGAGTCCCTAGGTAAAGGTGAGGATGAAAAAGTTACTAAAGCCTCGCATATGTTACTGAAAAACAAAGTATAAATACGTGTAACAGGTTGCTGTAAGATTTTTAATCAGTGCATTTTGATAGAAGCAACATATAGTACTAGTGAAAATACAGTGGATGTGCATTTGACGTAAATTTGAAATAATCAAGGGTTGTAAAAAAAAGTATTCTACATGGCAACTAATCATTGGAAAGTAATGTAAAGCGAATATTTAAACAAGTATTAGTAAGTAGTAGCTGACAATAACTAGGATACTGGAAGGTATGTGAATAAGAATAGGAAAGGACGTCCTTACATGTGCTCAGGTTGTTGGAGATGAGCGGGTGGCCCCTCTTGGAGCGCTGACCGTGGTGCTGAAACAGGTGATTTCTAATCTCAGAGAAGTTCGCTGTAAAAGGCTCCTGGCGTCCTTCCTCTGCGTCTGGTGCCTCTTTGAATGGCCTCACCCACCTCGCCTCGTTTTATATCCCTGAACTGTTTTTCATGAGATGAGAAACACAATCAAATCAGACCTGGGCTTCTACGTCATCAGAGAAGTCCCACCAGACTGATGGGCTGGTCACTGGTTCGGTGCTGAGATTAAGGCTTTGCTTTGCACAGGATGACGTTTTTGTATGCCATGATTAGTATGATTCATTATAATGTGATGTGCGCACTTGAAATATTGGCTTACTAAGAATGAAGGACTACACAAACGCAGAAAGGTTATACTGCATGTAGAACGCTACAGCAGAGTGTGATAATATTGTCCAAGAAGAATCATTTTTGGAAATTAAGAACCTTTAATTGGCCAATGAACCCTTAAAGAACCCAAGAAACCCTTTTCCTAAGATTGTACATATAAACTGGTTAAGCATTTTGGACAAACTCCAAATGATTATTTCTTGGTACGAGGTATAAAAAAGGGTTTTCTAGTCCCTGACTTAGTGGATAGATTAAGTCTAATTACCTGTAATTTTGTCTTTTTAAACATGTTTAAACATTGCTACAGATGGTCTTTGGATATGTTGTTTACTATACTAACTATATACTAAAATAGTTATGTAAAATACTTCATTATATACTAAAATAGTTTTGTGAAATGTATATCGGATGGAATGTAATTTATGTCAAGGTGCCATGGCAACCTTGCTTGAGCTTTTGAGCTCATACATACTCTAAGTAAGTGCACACCATGTATGATTATTATTTATTTATTATTATATTTTTTTCACAATATGCAGAATTGTCTAGCATATCAGACCTCTCATGTTTGTATATTAATGAGCTATTTCACATTCAGACAGACCGATATTTTATAAATATGTATATACTATAAATATATGCAATACATGCATAAATATCTTTCAGTCTTTTACTAAACAACAAATGATTTCTTACCACACTTGATCACCTTAGATTTAAATTCCATGTATATTCTATGCACTTTCAACGCTTTAAAACAAAAAGTATGTCTGTTTAACATTATGTTGGTGATTTATGAAATAATCAGAAGTTAAAAAAAAAAAAAAAAAAAAGGACATTTTCTCCCTTAGAAGATACAGACCTGCATGTGCTCAGACTGTGTGTTAAGAAACAAATATTACTGGAGAGGTGTCTGTTGGACCAATTAGAGAATATTAGAGATATTCTTCAGTGGGTATCTATTGGGAGACCTTTGGTCAAATACTGTACATTTCATTTCTTTTATTATGTTTCATTGCTGTGGTCATCTCCAGAGGCTTCATATGTGAACATATGGTCTACACAGCCATCCAATACTTTCTCTCGAACAGCTTATTTTGCTGTGAACAATGTTTTTATTGGGTTTCAACAATATGAAGACAGATATTGCAGATATCAAGGGAGTCTGGGTCAAATATGACCTTTTACAAGCTAAATAGCCTTTAAGTAGTAGAGGTTACATTGTACATTGATCTGTGGAACGTTCAAGAATGAGTCTGTCTGAAAAAGTATTTTAACCATATTTTCGCTTACTATACAGTATACAAAGCTTGTAGCTTTAGTTTAGAATCGGGTTTATAGACACTGCCAACCATTACAATCCTTTTCTTCCTAGCATGTGGTGAGTAGAGTCATAACATAATAACAGCAGAGCTGGACACATTGGGAACCGTACACCCAACAGTTCAGAAATAAACTTAACTACACAAGTATAGCTACTGCTTGTTCCCAGAAAAGAAAGGAGGAGAAAAGAAAGTATTGAGTGAAGCTGGCATCGAATTCAGTTTTGTCTTTTATAAATTTAATCTGGATGCCATAATGAGGAGTTATGTAAAAAAAAAAAAAAAAGGTCTTAATTGTCATTTATATTACAAATAAAATGTATGTTCATGAAAACATTCACTACACTGTATTTTATGTAACCTATCCTATTACTGCAGTGGTCAATAACTATTATGCATTTTCAATATTTCACTTTAACTTCCCCTTAAAACAAAAAAAAAAAGAATATAAGTCTCCCAGGTGGTGCAACAGTAAAGTGTTCACCCTACTGTCTTGAGATTGCGAGGTTGAATCCCAATGATGCTACTGCCATCCAGGGTCAGGAGACAAGGGTGCAAAAGCCATGCTCTCTGGGTAGGAGGGATGGAATTACTCTCACTAGCCGTCACTCACTGCGAAACTAAACAATCATGCGCATCTGTGTGTTCATGTATGTGGAAGAGGGCGGATAGCGCTTTCCTCCAAGTGTGTTATGTTGCCTTGTGATGCAGCATGAGCAGTAGTTTGAGAAGATGTGGTTGGCTGGCATCACATGTTAGCCTTCACTCTCCCTGGTTGTTATCGGTTGTATGATAGGGGAGAGCTGGCTGGTGATGGGAATTGGCAGGTGACCAAACTGGGGAGAAATGAACAAACCATGATTGTTACCTCTACTTTTTCCCCCTGATGAAGTCCTTTGTTGTGTTGGAAGTGTGTTTTGGGTTGCTATCTTGCTGCATGATGAAGTTCGCCATAATTAGATTGGATGCATTTCTCTGTAAATTGGCAGTCAGAATGTTTGTGTATACTCCTGAATTCAATCTGCTGCTACCATCTTGAGTTACATCATCAATACAGATTAGTGAGCCCGATCCAGAAACAGACATGCAAACCTAAGCCATGACACTACCTCCACCATGCTTGACCGATGAGCTTGTATGTTTTGGATCATGAGCAGATCCTTTCTTTCTCCACACTTTGGCAGAGGTTAATCTTGGTTCCAGAACCTTTGTGGATCATCTCTGTATTTCTTTACGAATTCCAATCTGGCTTTCTGATTCTTACTGCTGAAGAGTGGTTTGGATCTTGTGGTTTCTGCTCTATGTTTCTGCTATGGTGGATTGTGATACCATCACCCCTGCCCTGTGGAAACTGTTGGTGATGTCACTGACTGTTGTTTTTGTTTTTTTCTTTATAGCTCTCACAATGTTTCTGCCAACTGCTGTTGTTTTCCTTGGCTGACCTTTTCGATGTCTGGTTGTTAGCACACCAGTGGTTTCTTTCTTTTTCAGGACATTCCAAATTGTCGTATTGGCTATGCCCAGTGCTTGTGCAATGGCTCTGCTCGATTTGCCATCTTTTCTCAACTTCAAAAGACTTAATTGTAAAAATAAATAAATAAATAAATTCTCTGGCTGGATGAAAACAGGTTTCTTCTTCATCATAACTTAACCAATGAGGAATATCTGAGATGTAGAGTGTATCTTAACATCATTGCCGACCAACCTCTTCCCTTCATGACTACAGATTATCCACATTTAAACTGACATAATATACAATGTCATGAGACACAGATAATTACTAAATGGTTCCAGGAACATGACAGTGAGTTTTCATTGCCTCACTGCCTTCATGGTCTTTGTCTCTGAGGTAGAAAATGCTGTTTGCAGTGGCATTGGACTGTGTGGCTGTCCATTTTGCAGCTGTGAAACGCAATCATTTCCACATGATACACCATTCCTACACAACACATTGAACATGTTGTAAAAGCTATGCTTTGGCAAGTGTATACTGTTAGTACTGAAGGTCAAAAGAGCTGCAACATGCTATTACATATGTGTACATCTAGAATATTTGTTCATACCTTTAGATAATATCTAACCCTTTTGACATTATGTTGACCATTACGCCTCATGTAAGGAAGAACATGCTGGCACTTCACAGAGATGCTGTGAAGGTCTACATGCACATATTTATCAGGTAAAACTTTCAATCTCTAATCAACCTCTTAGTTGATACCAGGATTATCTAATCATATGTATGACAGAGGTAATCATGTAACTTACGGGATGAGTCATTATTTTATTTTCATCAGAGTAACACGTTTGACAGGAACATACGATAAGATACGATTATGAGAAGATGCATTATTCAATATTGAGGACAAGTACGATTCATCAATAAATGTTATACGTTTAAATGAATATACACTATATGGCCAAAAGTATGTGGACACCTGACCATCACACCCATATGTGATTTTTGAATATCACATTCCAGATTAAGTTCCCTTTTGCTGTTAAAGTAATTCCACACCACACTTTCGGGAAGGCTTTCCACCAGATTTTGGAGCGTGGCTGTGGGGATTTGTGTTCATTCAGCCACAAGAGCATTAGTGAGGTCAGGTACTGATGTTGGGTGAGGAGGCCTGGGATGCAGTCGGTGTTCCATTTCATCCCAAAGGTGTTCAGTGGGGTTGAGGTCAGGACACTAAAGTTCCTTCACCGGCAAACCATATTTTCTTATCCTGATTTGTGCACAGGGGCATTGTCATGCTGTCAGGGTCATATTTGCGCTCGACCCCTTAATTGGGGAAATTGTAATACTACAGCATGCAAAGACATTCTATACAACTGTGTGCTTCCAACTTAGCGGTATCAGTTTGAGGAAAGAACCACATATGGGGGTGATGGTCAGGTGTCCACAAACCTTTGGCTATATAGTGTAAATAACATTGAAAAATTGCTTTATTACCTTGTAAGAAATAACTCACAAGTAATAAACAACCAATAAACGTTGTTTCAGGGACTTAAAAGGTTCTGATGTGGGATAATAATGTATGTAGAAATCCCTGAAAATCAATAAACATATAAATTAATAAGAAGCATTCCTTTTTCTGTGAAAGGAATTTTTTAAAGAAAATGATAAACCATAAGTCAGACCAGAGAGCACTTGAATTAGAGGTTTCCCAATGAGCATGTACAGGTAGTTGAGTATATATTAAAGAAATAACCTTTCTTAATCTGACATTTTTTTTTGTGATTTAAAAAAAAAAAAAAAAAAAATATATATATATATATATATTACATTTACTTCAAATCAGAATAGGACCCTAAACACTGGCAAAACTGTCTATGTCTAAGACTCACCTTTTGCTTCAGTGGACTTGTACCTCCACCTTTTCCTTTAGTCATAAAGACTGTCCTATGCTCATCTCAGAACTCCTTACGATAATATAACACGATAATACTCAACACTCCATATCATTTCAACACATTTAGTAGTGTTTTCTTCATACAAATAGCATACAGTAATGATTTACAGTATAATATATTATAGCATAATTTATAGTATAATATATTATACAATACAGTATAATATAGAGATATAGATCTATATCCAGGTCGCTGTATAGCTGCTTTGTGACTTTTACAATGTCTGTTACAAATAAAGCTGAATTGAATGAAATACATCACAATCTTAAATTAGCATAAATATGCAAGAATCTTTACAAGATGCAAAGTAACCTAAACACTATATATCCTCAGCTTTTGATGCTATACTTTATTACACTTGTATAAAACTAGTAAACATCCTGGGACTGTTCTAGCTAAACTGGCCAGATATCCAGAAATGTTATAGCTAGAGAAGGTAAATTTAACTGAACAGCTGACACTTTAACACAAACGGAACTTTCAGCAAGATCTGACAGTATGGACACAAGATTTTCACACATTTTCAATAATACCCCATGTTTCTAAATCAGTGTCAGTAAGGTTGTGACATGGCTTGTGTGTGTGTGTGTGTGTGTGTGTGTGTGTGTGTGTTTCTCTGTTATCAGAACATAATTCTAATATCTCTTGGGCAATATAGCTATGAAACTATAAATTAATATTTATAGATTATTTGTAAATAATTGGGCATGCTCATACAATTTAGCTCCATATTTTCTTTTTCTGTTTTTTTTTTTTCACTGTTGTGATGATATGGAAGTCTGTGAAGTTGCAGCCTTTTAATGAGGCTCTGGGGTGCTTCTGGGCTGGTTTGCTCACACCAGACTGCTGCAATGCAGTCCTCAATCACAGCGCTAACAGAATCACTCAAGACATTAAATACATTAGGGGCCAAACTGTGGGGAAACATATTTATTCCACTGTTAGGATGATTGAAACCAGAGTTTGTTATGGATCCAACATGCAGAAAAAAGCTTACATCCACAGGACATGATTGCTTTTTTTTATTTCTATTTTTTTTAACAACGTAGGGTAAAACTGTAACAGGTTTAAAGCAGCATCCAACTGCATCGATATGTGTCAATTTATTAATATAATTACAGTCATAAACATGCAACAGATCAATGTGTTTGCATATACATACACCTGTTACAGTTTTATGTTGCATTGTATCGCATGGATAATTGCTAGATGCCAGCGAGCTATGCATTATGGAGCTCGTGGACTACGGGGTGGAATATGTTGACAAATTGGCTGAGATAGAAATTGGTTCTGAGTAAAGTGCTCGCTGAAGCATCTAGCAGTGAGCATGCCCCCAGGATGAGTCAGTTTTACGCAGTTCTCGGCAGAAACACTCACTACTCAGCTAGTGACCTTAACAGCATCCCAAATGATTTCATCTGCTCTGCGCTCTTCCACGGCCAGGCCAGTTCTCTATAGAGTGATTAATGAGGGAGGTAAAGAAAAGAACGGACTTTAATAAATCACACAGATAGAAGAGCTTGAAGCACAACAGATAGAAGAGCTGGTCAAAGTGGTGACTGTTTTGACAATGACGCATTCGCGGTGCAACTCGTCAAGTACTGGAGATGAATTGTAATTGTTTTATGCAATATATAAATAAATACTTAGAGCTGAACTGTTTCTGGCACCATGTTCCGTTTATACATGATTTACAGTACGTCATCAGTATGTTAAAAGCTAAGGAGGTTTTAGGATAAAGGATAAAATAGATGAAAAAAAACGTAATGGGTGAAAGTAATGCTTTGTATAGAGTGGATAAGGAAGAGTTAGCTTCAGGATAACTCTATAACCAGGGTTGCCAAAGTCAAAATCAGCCCAATGGTCAATAATACCAGTTCAGTTCTCAAAATCTGATCCTCCAAAACCCTGCATTAAATTCGGATATCAAGACAAAATATTCAGTTCATTCATTCATTCATTCATTCATTCATCTTCAGCAAGCACTTTATCCTGATTAGAGTCATGGTAGATCTGGAACCTATTCCAGGAACACTGGCTGCAAGGCATGTTGGGAATTCAGTCCATCACAGACCAAACATATTGTAATGTCAAAAAAGCAACATTATACAATACATTTTAATGGAGTATTCTATTATTAAAACCATGCGGTATCCTAAAAGGTTTCTATGAAATCTTGTTTGGGCCAAAAATATCTCCAGAGCTCTTGCAGAACTAAATGTTTTCACCTAAATGTTTAGAGGCAGGTCATTCTGCGGATCTGACTTCTTCTCAGTTACTGTCAGCTTTAGGCCCTTTACTTTATATATATAAGTTACTTTATATACATATACATTCGGTCTACTACAAGTTACATACTGAAAGGCACGTAGGATCTGTAAGATAAGTACTATGTTTGCAATAAATGCTTCACTTTTGCAGACCCATCCAATGTTATTCCTATATGTACGTGTTAAAGATCAGTGCTAGAATGTCAAATAGTTTACCATTTTCTGTATTAGGCTTTAGAAGCACTGCTTTCGGGCTTTACGGGAATCATGACTCTGATATCACCCAAAGGCCCTGTGACATATCAATTAATCCCCATCTTCAGTGTAACCCTAACTAATGCTGTAAACACACATCTGGATATCTGGCCACACGGAGGATATTAGGTTCAACTATGCTTTCAGAGCATCATTAGGACTCTAATCAAGGCCAAGGTCTGTAGCACATTGCTCCTGGGACACTCTGATCATCATGACCAATGACATTAGGAGCTTCTTTTTCCCCTGCACGGTCCTTGTGTACAGCTTTGAAAAACAATTTGACATTAACAAGATAATTATTGATTTCAAGTAGGTGAATAAGGTTTTTTTTTCCTGTATGTTTTGGAAAATGAAATAATTCCCTTAACATCTCTTTTTTAATATCTCACAAAAGTGAGAGTTTTATATTACCAATATTATATAACAAGCTTGACCAAAAGCTCATTTCGTTTGATTCCAATTTCAGACAGAAAAAAAACAAATGCAGACATGATTCTCAATACTTGCCACTGTGTTTATTGATGTTTCTTTATAATACATACTGCAATTTCAAGTGTATTCCATTTAAAAAACATATTTTATATATATAAAAATTGACATTAACAATTTGTTAACAGTATGTCTATGAAAACAAAATTAAAACTATGATATTGATTATCTCCTTACAATGGCACCTGTCAAGGAGTGGGATATATTAGGCAGAAAGTTAACAGTTGCTTCTCGGAGTTGATGTGTTGGAAGCAGGAAAAATGGGCAAGCGAAGGATCTGAGCAACTTTGACAAGGGCCAAATTGTGACGACTAGATGAGTGGGTCAGAGCATCTCCTAAACAGCAGGTGTTGTGGGGTGTTCCCGGTATGCAGTGGTTAGTACCTACCAAAAGTGTTCCAAGAAAGGTGATGCTCTGGGTATTGTTCTGCTGGGAAACCTTGGGTCCTGGCATTCACGTGGATGTTACTTTGACACGTACCACCTACCTAAACATTGTTGCAGATGAAGTATGGCAATGGTTTGCTTCCTACCTGGAAGGTGGTTTGCTTCCTACCTGGAAGGTCATTCATATCAGGTGACGTGGAGGGGATCCACATCTGCTCCCCGCAGACTCTCCACTGGTGTCCCACAAGGCTCAGTACTTGGTCCTCTCCTGTTCTCTCTCTATACTCAATCTCTTGGTGCGGTCATATCCTCACATGGGTTTTCATACCACTGCTATGCGGATGACACTCAACTCATCCTCTCCTTCTCTCCTTCAGACACTAATGTTTCTGTTTGGATATCAGCATGTCTAGCAGACATCTCGTCATGGATGACAGCTCATAAACTGAAACTTAATCCCAGCAAAACTGAACTGCTGTTCATCCCAGGTGATTCATCCCCATCTCAGGATCTTGCGATCTCCCTAGACAAATCTCTGATCCCGCCTTCGGTTACTGCACGCAACCTTGGGGTAACCATGGACATTCAACTGTCCTTTTCCTCTCACATTGCTAATCTGACACGATCATGACGATTTCTCCTTTATAACATCAGAAGAATTCGTCCATTTCTTTCCACACAGGTGCTTGTTCTCTGGTCTCTTGTCATTTCAAGAATGGACTACTGCAACTCACTCTTGGCAGGTCTGCCTCTGAATAACACTCATCCTCTGCAACTGAACCAGAATGCAGCTACACGATTGGTTTTCAACCTTCTAAATTTTCCCAGATTTAAAACACTGATGCTCGCCTACAAAGCCAAAAACGGACCAGCACCCACTTATCTCAAAGCACTTATCACACCTCGTGTGGCACCACGCTCCCTCTGATCCTCTAGCACTGCTCGACTGATCCCACCATCTGTCAGGGTACAAGGAAGGCATGCATTGAGACTCTTCTCTGTTCTGGCACCAAGGTGGTGGAATGTACTTCCCCTACATGTCCAAACAGCTGAGTCACTGGCAGTCTTCAAACGACGTCTAAAGACTTACCTCTTCCTAAAGTACTTAAGTTGGCACTTACAAAACCAAAAAAAAAAGTGTATTGTCTGAGCGCTTGTCTATTACCTCCCCAACAGAGTTTTGTACTGATGGTACATCCCAGTATCAGAATGTATATACAGTAGCAGTACAGTGGCCTCTTTCAACAGGATAATGCACCCACACACACTGTAAAAATTGTTCAGGAATGGTTTGAGGAACATGACAAATAGTTCAAGATGTTGACTTGGCCTCCAAATTCCCCAGATCTCAATCTGATCGAGCATCTGTGGGATGTGCTGGACAAACAAGTCCGA
>CM074918.1:24079851-24096976 GCA_037576815.1 Pangasius larnaudii | reverse complement strand
CTCTCTGGAATTAACGGACGCCTTCGTTTTGTCCGTCGAGGATTTCGAGTTGTGAGAATGACCCAAACACACACCACTGCGTAGTTTCTCCCGGCTAATAGGCAGCATAGGATGTCACCAGTGTTGAGGAGTACAGCAGAGATATAGACACAGGGTCATGGCAATGGCAAAATAGGCCACTGGAGTTGCTCTTTAAGGTAT
Organism: Pangasius larnaudii; assembly: GCA_037576815.1. Classification (NCBI taxonomy): domain Eukaryota; kingdom Metazoa; phylum Chordata; class Actinopteri; order Siluriformes; family Pangasiidae; genus Pangasius; species Pangasius larnaudii. The sequence continues at coordinate 24,096,775 of CM074918.1, read as the reverse complement.
TTATGTACCTTAAGTAAAATACTGAAGTTTATTTCTTTCTATTTTACTAACCCTTCTATATAGGCCCTGTGGTGTAATTTCATTGTTCCTCAATCCCGGAAAGAGGGTAAGCCCCCTTTTTTGCATTGTTGGCTAGAGTGACTACGTATGTTCTCTTCCTGTGCCTGTAATTGTGATCCCCCTTTTTTTTTTTTTTTTTTTTTTTTTTTTTTTTTTTAAATATATGTTGCTAAAATTGAGCTGTTCTCTATATTTGAACCTCAGAAAAGGACACAGTTGAGCAGAGTGTCTGTATAGTTCAGAGCACATGTGTGAACGTACACTCTGTGAGTGGGAAGGACTTCATCTCCCCACTGCCGTTTCAGGTAAAGTGCTCAAGGTGTACTGTACCGTCATCGTATTCGCGCTATATCAGTATTTTATGCCAAACAATGTTCAGAAACGTGCGAATTATTTCTTTATCTCAGTATGTCATTGTAATGGGCTTATAATATATTGACAATATTTTGAAAGTGCAATGCAACATTGCAGAGGACTTTCCTGTTAGTCCTGAGTAGGATTTTTACCTTATTATTAGGTTTTATTTTGCTTGTCGCATGCTAACTGTTTGTCACATACGTGTGCTCTTGCTCAGTTTAATTCCCTCAGGTGAGATTTAGATGTTTTTTCTTTTACTTGAATTATTCCTTATAGTTAGTGTATATATTTAATAATATAGAACTTTAGTCAGTATTACAAAGGTCTGAGTCCACTAGTAGTTACTAAAAAATTATATTTCTCAGCAATGTTGCATATTCTGTCACTAATATAAATAAACTAATTTTTTAATCAATAGCATGATAACTTATTATGTACAAATGTTACCATTTGATTGAGGTCTGATCGTGCCTTTATATGTGCAATTTAGGTCTCCTTTTTGTGGCCCACTAAGTATGGATTGCTTTTTGAGCGCAAAAATATCACGTCTGATGCTCCATTGAGCCCATCAAGGTACTTATTTCTTAGTTTTTTCTCCTCACTGGCTAGTGGTGATGTTGGCAGCCCTGTTATGTTATCTAACATCTGTACATTTAAATGAGTTAAGCTGAGTTAAGGTGCATATGATTTAATTTGTGGTGGTGTTTTTTTTTTTTTCTTTCTTTCTGGTCAGGGAGCCTCTTCCCACCCTCTTTAGCATGCTCCACCCTCTGGATGAAATAGCCCCTGTTGTCTGCAAGTCTACAGGTGAGAGAGAGGCGGTCTGTTTCTCCTCTTATGAGCTACAGTCTCTGCCGAACACGTTCCAATATTTTCGATCACCTAAAATTTGGGTGGTCTGCCGACAAAGGTGCCATGTTCTAGGTCGTCTAACACGTCTAGATGTAATATCAGGAAATGAAAGCTGAAATTCTGATCTGGCGTCTCATATTCATCTTTTGATCTCAAACCCAAATGTTTTCAGTGTATAGCGAAAACAAACGAATTGGCCTTGCCGTTCCAATACTTTCGGCGGCGATTGTGTAATGGAGGCGGTGTTATCTAGAGTCTAACCCGTTTGTCTGGCTGTGGCAGGGCTGTTCGAGACGCAGCGGCTGCAGTATGTATCCGACAGCGCACTTCGAGTGGTGTTCTCCTGTGCTGAACCCTCCATCATCATGACCTATGACACAGTGCAGTGCAGTCATACTATCTGGGCTCTGCGCAAAGTCACACCAGAGGTAATAGTGTTCCCCTTAACCCTTGTCATGTTCATTAGATAAGACTCCCCCTTAACAGTCCTTTGTAAGTGATGACTATGTGTATAAATGACAGCTGAAGTTTTTACCCTGCAGGAGCAGTCGACAGTTCTGAAGTGTCCCAGTCAGGATGGGCCGGCTCAGACCCCCACAGCCGCACCCACTTTCCTTGGCGCCCACCTGAGGAGTGTGAGCCGGCTAGACTCCCCCAGCTCGCCCCTGCACTGCCACGCCCTGCACAACCAGAGCCGTGTGCCCTCCTCACCCGCACTGCACTCCCGAGCACACTCTCCCAATATCTCCAACATGGCCGCTCTCAGGTCAGACAGGCTCTGCACTCGCCAGACATCTCACAGCTCATTTAAACACCTCCTCACCGTTACTGGTGTATTTCCACTTTATTCCTCAATCTCCACTTTTGTTAAGATACTCAACACTGACGTCCTCTTACTGACTAATACCTACATTCTGTAAGTTGTGAAAAACCTTACAAGTGTAATAGCAGCACATGTATGTATTAACATATGTGTCCCTAATTATAAATCTTATAGGAAGGCAGTATATCCTATAACCCGGCGTATTGTAGTTGCAACAGCGCCTCCAACATGAGTGTTTTTCGTTGCTGTGTGTGCTTAATAATTAGCCGAGCCCACTCCCCTGGCATGGCGGCACCTTCTTTTACGGGAGCACAGCGCTTCAACGTGTCATGCCATTCACCGTCAGCCCGTGGACACAGCCTGCTGGCATCCCCCAACAGTACCCTGAATGAAACAGCCCTGATGCCTGAGATGGAGCCCATCCTGCCTGACCTCTGCATTGAGCAGCTGTGGACAGAGACCACTAGTTCCTACAGGTTAGTCACAACCCTTACTTTCTAAAGAAGACGTAAAAGTAACCAAATGATTTCCCTTTCAAAGTAATGGCTTTTATAAAATGGTTGAACTCTTATTCGGATTCGAAGTTGTAAACCGGGTCAAATTTGCTAAACCGGCATCAAGTTCATTTTCTATAATTAAAAACAGACCTTTTTAAATACTGTCATTAAAAAAAAAAAAAACGGATTCAGGGACCATCACATGTGACCTCAATGGTCTCACAAAATAGGATCCAACCGCCTGAACCTATAAGATGTGAAACTTATTAGAGATGAGGTGATAGCAAGAAACGTAACCACCGAATCTAAGGTAAACAGGTAACCGTTCAGATCACTCAAGGTGTTTCCCAGTTCTTGAGCCTCTTCCTTTCATAATTTACAGTTCGCCCCTTGGTCACATCACTGGCTGTCGTGGCCTCGGTTTTCGCCGTTATGCAGATGTCACTCAGAGCTACATTAGTTCTTAGCCCTGCTATTCCTCCTCCTCCTCCTCCTCCATCCTCATTCTTACCATCTGTATCCGCGATGTCACGAGCTCCAGTTTTACTCCGTATTGACAAAACAGAAGTTCTGTCCAGGTTAAACCCTCAATCTGTCTGTAATATCAGCGTAATTGTTTTTGACTCATCGCTTCATTTTGCTTCTCATATTAGCTCACTTACAAAGACTACCTTCCTACACCTTTGCAACATTGCTAGACTCTTCCCAATAATTAAACAGCAAAGATGCTGAGCGCTAGTTCATACCTTCATCAGTTCTTGCCTTGGCTACTCTAAGTCGTTTTTAGTGCTCTTCTTTCTAAACTTCTTCTAAACACACTAAATTACAATTCAATACATCTCACACACTCTATATAAACTGCACCGGTTACCTGTCCCTTTCTGGATTTAGTACAGAGTTCTTATAATAACCTTCACGGCCATCTGTGGTCTTGCACCACGGTACATTTCTGACATTCTGATTCATGTATTCAGACCTGTTTTGTCGTGTTTGTTTGTCCTATTTATCTTGGTCGTATTTTGTTTGCGAACAAGTTATTTGTGGTTTCTGTCAAGGATTTTTAAAGCGCCCTGATGTTTGAAAAGCTCAGTATAAATGAAATCGTGATGTACTCTAATTTATTTATTATTTATTTATGTTTGCTTAGGGAGAAGAGCTGCCAGGCATCCAAAGTGTTCATTACGTCTGATCTGTGTGAGAACAGATACCTGTGCTTCCTGGTTGAATCCCACCAGCAGCTCAGGTTTACCTTCTCGTTTTTCTTTTTTTTTTATTTGTTTTTTTTTTTTTTTTGCTTTTTGTTATTAAAAAAATACACGTGCTTTCCACACATGCCTGCTTTTTTGCCTAGACCGTGTTAGTGTTTCTGATGAGCTTTGACGCAACTTTCTTGGCCGCTCTCCTGTGGTTCTTCCAGATGTGTCAAGTTTCTTGAAAGCAACGAGACCTCCCAACTCATCTTCGCGTCAGTTACGTCCATCCCTGCCAAAGATGCTGCACCTTTGGAGGTAAGGAAACGAGCCCGCGGTGCACAAACGCAGGCGAAGAAATGATGAATGCGAAAGTGTTGGAATGATTTATATGATATGATGTTTATATGATAATCATATAAAATATACAGTATGTTTAGTTGTCTGTAGAATCAGGGTCAGTGTTCAAAACACGCAGCGTTCGTTAGGTTCCATTTTACATCAAAGATTTATACAGAAATGACACTTATAAAGCTCATGACAAGCTGTTAGAGATATAAATCCATAATCTATGAGTGTTAAAACTGTGCAGTTCTCATGGCAATAAGTCTTAGGACAACAGGGCAGTATATTGATATAACATCTGATATTGTGTGAAATTGCATTACTTTATTGTTTTTTGTACATATAAAATAAAACTGTTATTAAACTTATTTTATTTATTTATTTATTTTTTTTAAATAAAAGAACCATCAGTCTTTGTGATACTAGTATTTTATTAGCAACTCTAAATATCATGATTATATATTGAATATATTAAAACACTGATTGAATTGTGATGCTATTTTTCATACAGTCATCATCCCTAATTCTTAGTTTCTATGTGTGAACTTTCATTCTTGTTTTTTATAGGACATAGATGCCTTGCTGGTATTAGAGACCAATGGCAGCTTGGTGTTATACACCGGAGTCACACGGGTGAGCTTGCATTCGTGCCGTCTAACTTTCTGTCAGTGTACTTAATGAAGTCTATCCAAAAACCTGTCTAAATTTAAAATAAATAAATACATTAAATCAAATGGACCCTATGCTCCAGAGCGAACGAGTGTCTGTAGACGTCTGTAATTATAAATAGTCTTCTTTATCTGCGGCCATAATCAGTTCAGAAGTAAGTTTTACATCAACAGACCTGTTATTTTAATATGGCATTTGACATCGCCGCTTATTTGAATATGACAGCGCACTCCAAATCGAACTGAGTGAGGCGTGTACATGTGTTGTAGTCATAACCGTAGCTGTCAAATCTAGATAACAGTCCCCAATTACTGGTACAGAAACTGCCAAGTAATCTTTATTTAAGCACCAAATGAAGCACAACACAACCTTCCAGCAAGAAAGGCGGCGTTTCTGACTTACATGAGCACTAGTGTCGTTCACAGTGATGCTCTTCTCTTATCACTACCTCCTACAGAAACACACCACCGCCACACAACAGGGCATTCTCACAGAGCCACCCTACTCTTGCAAGATAAAAACCAGCCGGCCTTTTTGTGTCAGTGCTGCAAACAGATTATCTTTAGCTCCTAACGCGACCACAGCAAGACGCTGAGCGCCATTCGTCTGCGCCGTTCACTTCCTAAAAACATCTGCGCTATTCACTTCCACTACGGCTCAGCTCGGTTATTTATTACTTGCTGATATGATATTGTTTATCTGTTATGTTATATGCAAAGCCCTCGAGCTTATCCCTATCCCCTGTCCAGTACTTATGTCCTGAACTGTATTATTATTTCTTTTTATGCATCTAGTTTCTAAAGAGCCTTACAAATTTGCCATGTAACTTCCCTTTTCTTTTTGAATGATTAGACATACATATTTCTGCACTGCCTCAAAAAAAATATTCACACCCATTCGCACACCCTTTTTTTTTTTTTTTAAATCCTACGATTAAATGTCATAATGCGTCTCCAGCATAATGATTATTCAGCAGTGGTGTCTGATGCTTTTAAACTGGAAGGAAAGTACTATAGTTTTGCTTTAGGCTTGTTGCTTAACTGCCTATCAAAAATATACATCTTTTGAAGATTGCTCTAAGGGTTTGTAATACTCTGCGTGCAGTTTTTAAGGTCTTCTGTAATTTAGACTTTTTTTTTTTCCTTCTGCTGCTTTGCGTCTGGCAGTAAATCATTCAGTGTTTCTTTAGAGCTAGAACTTGGCAAAGTCGCAGAATGTCACATGTTTGACAATTATGGCCGTGTTTATACACTTTTATGGATTTAGAGCCTGAAAGTGATTGTGCACCCTGTCATGACTCTGCGATTATCTAATTATTCCGTAGAAAACGACAGGCTTGTATTGTAAACATGTTGTCCTTCTACAGCTGAGAGGGCTGATTTCATAGCTGAGGCTGGCCTTAGATGAAGCTCGCATGAAGTTGTCTCTCTTCTTCTTAGGTGAGCAAAGTGTTTGTCCCTGGTCTCCTGTCACCAACCTTCGGTATGCCAAACCCCCTGCCACATTTAAACGCCCCCCTGGAGAACGTGAGCACTCCGGCAAAAGCAACCGTCCAGCACATGAGCAGGCTAGAGGAGGTACGCACCAGGGATCTTTTTCAAGGGAAAACAGTCTTATTAACATTTAATAAGAGTAATTTGTAATCATCAATTGAGTGAGAGAAGCATGAAAACTCCTGACATGCAGATATTTCTTAGCACAATGAGAGACGCAATTAACGTTCTCTCCATAGGTCTGAGGTTTGGATCGATAGAATGATCCGTTTAAATTCACTTTTCAAACAAAATGCACCTTCATTAATCAGAGGCTGTCTAAGCAATGAAAGTGGGGGGAAAAAAAACGTTGCTCCTTTCTTCACCTAGAAGTCGTCGGAGATTATATTATACTGACAAAAATAGCAAACACAAAACAGAAAGAAAAAAGTCCTCAGGATAAGCGGACAGGAAAGGAGCTTTCGAGCAAATTGAATCAATTCTCCCACTTAATATGAAGGATAACTTCACATTGCGCTAATCACATTCACTGTGCCTTTTCCGACTATGCTTTTCCATTTCTGTAACACTGTCACAGTTGCGTCCGATGCCGTATGACTGTAATGTAAAGTGTCATGTTTTTATCCAAACCTCCCATCTCTTCCCACGGCCTTTAGTCCGACATGCCTTCCCCCGTGTCAGAGATGAGAACAGTGCAGCATCATGAGTCATCGTGGCTAGAGGATTCTCCGTTCCAGCAGGCAACACCACATATCCAGGCCCTGCGAGACCCAGTCAGCAACCGCCTCACACTGGTCAGAAAAGCAATCAGTACTCACTCACGCACGCACACACACACACACACACACTTCTGTTTCACTGAGAGAAGGCCAGTGTTGAGCCAGGGGACCAGATAACCTTTCTAAAAACCAGATTGAGAGCTGATCATTTACATTGTGACGTGTGTGAATCACCAATTCATATCCTCTCTCTTTCAGTGTGCTGCAATGGCAATAAAAAAAAACCCAAACAGTACAGAACAGATGCATTAAATATCAATTTATTGCACTAACTAGTGATACATTGTAATAGAAGCATAGGCAGATGAAAGGACTTTATAATATAATATAATATAATAAGCATCGGTGCTCTAAAATTGTGTGTACCCTTTTGAATCCCTTAAATCTCAAAGCCTGAATCTCTGAAGCATTTTGTTTCTACATATGTGAGCACTTATGCTTCCAAGTGGTTCAATCCATACCGGCTGTGTCAGAGGCACGTAAAATGTGAGGCCATGTGTCAGTTTTTAAAATACTAATTTACAAAAATGTCTTGATTGTGTAACCTGTAGTGGCGTAGAAAAGCGTTCTATGGTCATCCATAAGTATGATTAATGTACAAAGGCTGTTCATGCACTGCCCGTGTACACTATATGGTGTACACTAGATACAAAAGTATGTGGACACCTGACCATAACACCCGTATGTGAGCCTTGCTACAAAGTTGGAAACTAAGAGGTCTAAATCTGTTCCAGCATGACAACGCCCCTATGCACAAAGCAGCTTCCATGGTTTGCCAAGGTTGGAGTGGAAGAACTCGAATGGCCTGCGCAGAGCCCTGACCTCAACCCCACTGAACACCTTTGGGATGCCAGATTCATGCAAGGTCGTCTTCTGCTCTTGTGGCTGAATGGGCGCAAATCCCTACAGCCATGCTCCAAAAATCAAGTGCAAACCTTCTCAGATGTGTAGAGGCTGTTAAAGCAGCAAAAACGGGAAACAACTCAGTATTAATGTCCTTGGTATTGGAATGGGATGTTGAGTGATCAGGTGTCCACATACTGTAGGGTTAGGGTATATAGTGAAGAGTTTGTGCTCTTTGTCTACACTTTAATCCAATAGCAATGTGATGAACCTAAAGCTCCTGCAGAAAAGGCCATCAAAGTGTATGAAGTAAAGCAATTCTCTAATAAGAAATGGGACAAGATTGGAGCTTATTCTATGGACACACGGTACAAGACAGAAATATCCTCTGGACAAGTTGCCATCCATTGCAGGGCATCTCACACACACACACACACACACACACTTATTCATATCTTTAGAGTACACATTGCACCTACTGGCATGTGTTTTGGAAAATGAGAGGAAACCGGAGATAAAACTCATGAGAAACTCCAAACAACAGGAACTGCAGCTTGAAGATCTAACCTGAGACCCTGCAGCTGTGAGGCACCGACTCTACCTGCTGCCCTCCTTGCTGAAGTGTGATACCGAAACCTGTGTTTAAAGTGTTTGCCCTTTCAGGGGGTCATGTCTATTGCTGAAAGCACAGGCTCAGACATACCATGTCATTTGTTTTTCTTTTATTTTCTGTTTTTTTTATGACTTGTAAATGATCACAGTTTAGACCAGAGAGGGCCAGATGCTTCCTGTGAGGCATGACGCCACTACATCTTTTCAAACTGCTGATCATGCCATATCATTGTGAGCTTGAACCGTGATGCGGACTGCCCTCTTCCAGATACACGAGTACACGGATCACCACAATTGGCAATTGTCACTCCAATGCTGAGAGGAATGCCGTGCTTCCTACCCCAGGGCCACGGATGACTGTGGCATTGTCAAGACTCTAGAAATTCTAGCACCATGTATTCCTAAATGAGATTCTTCCCCAAAGCTGATACCTACTCTTGGTTTATGACATTATAGAAGCACAATTGTGCAAAAGTGTGCATGCTCAGCCTGGAGCACCAGGAATCTGTCATGATGCTGACATAATTCATTTAACTCTGTCCTGAATTTGTCAGCACCGCCGAAGCACGTTTCACTGCCACGAGTATTTACTTTTAGACCTGTCACAGCCATCCTTACTGGATTTTAGCCGACATTGCCATTCGAATGGGTTTTTATAAAAGCTCTTATTACATAGCTTTAGGTCCTTTGGGTTGTTACTGGATTGTTTTCATTGATCTTTCCATCACCTGTTGTTCTATATGATTTATAATTTGTCCTCTTTTGCCTTTTTCTGTTTCAGGAACTGAGCAATGGCTCCATGCTGAGGATCACCATTCCTGAAGTGGCTACATCGGAGCTGGGTTAGAGCACACACACACACACACACATGCACACACTCGTGTCACAGGCACTTGATTATGTATTAGATTGTATGCCTGGTCCTTCATTTTGTGCTCCATCACATCAGTGCGTATCATCCCCCGATTCCCTCACAAGTATAGTATATTTCTCAGATTTTTTAAAGGCTCTCGTGCTGATGCCCGTGATGCATATTGTGTAATTAATTAATTCCTAGAGAATTAAAAAACACCCCACAAATAGCCCCACATGGCTGTCCAGTCATGTTGTCTGTTATAGCGTAGTGTGCGGTTGTCTCATATATGCTTTCACTAATTGGCTTTTTTGTCATGACCTGATCTCTTCACATTTTCTTCCTCAAAAATTATGGCATATTGTGCCCTGTCTGTCCTCCTTTAAATGGGCATTTGGTTTTAGTTGAAAGGACTCCCTACTTCTAATAAAGTGACATTTTGACCAGTTTTGTTTTGACCTTTTGGAGTTTGTTTGCCAATTAAGATACTGGCGGATTCATTAGAAGCCTAATTGCTTCTTATGCACAGATAACGTGTTGTGCTGTATTCACCATGTTTGAACGTTGAATTTAATGCAATTTTTTTTTCCCATGTAGGCTGTTAAATAATGAATATGTGCTTTCATTGTTCTCCATTTTACTTTCAGAATTATCCAAACTTTTGTTTAGCCTTTAAAGATTTCTCCAATTTTTTTTCTGTTTTGAAAATTTTTATTACTACTCTTGGCAACAGACTATTTCCATTTTTATGATTATTTATGATTAATGATGTACATGCACACAATCTTTCATACTTCCTGCTATTGCAATTAATCCTTTTGCACTCCTACCTTCAGCATGGATCCAATGGGCCTCCTCTCATGCTCCTCACTGCCTGTTGTGTTCACCAAACAGTCCCCTCTAAATCCCCTATTGGCAGAGACCCTCTATCCTGCTCTCATCTATTTTATCCATTTGCATTACCATTCCCCCCACTCTGTTTTTCTCCACCTACACAAATCTTCAGCTTAAATTCAAGGGCTTTAACAAAAATATTGCATTAACTGTTTAGGATTTTCACAGGCTCAGATGTAATTGGACAAACTAAGGATCATAAATATTAGGGCCATTTTTAATACTTGGATGCAAATCCTGTGCAGTCAGTGACGTCCAATGGAGTCTGTTTTGTTTTTTCAGCCTTACGATGGCCTCCTTCACTTGCATTGACCCCTCTTTGGACCGCATGTTGAGAGTTCCCATGAACAGCTACCAAATGCAAATTCAACACTTGGAATCAACTCTAGATCTTGTATCTCCTTAATTTGTCAATTAATAATGAGAAAACAGGCCACACCTGGCCATCAAACTGCTTATCAGTCAAATGTCCGATTACTTTTTGACTGAGAAATTGGTGGAACCGTAATTCCTAAATGGTTAATGCAATATTTTTGTTAAAAGACCCTGTGAATTAAAGCTGAGAGTCTACACTCTCTACAGCAATCAGTGTTATTCACTTCACCTATCGGTGGATTTAATGTTAGGGCTGATCAGTGTATTTCCTTCAACTTGACCATGTTTGACGGAATTTAATCAGGAATGAAGTAGCGACTAATCTACTCTCATTTGTGTCTAGGTTTATTAAATCACTAATGCCCAGTGTGTTTTCAGTGAAACGATGCCTACAAGCCATTCGGTTCATTCTGCCCAAAGACACGGCCATGAAGGTGCTGGTAAAGTGGTACAATATCTACAATGCTCCCGGAGGTCCCAGCATGCATCAGGAGTGGAATCTGTTTGTCACATGCTTGATGACTCTGTTGGGCTACAACACGGAACGTCTCTCATGGACACGAAATGTCAGTAATGTTTGTGTTATGTGCGTTAAGGATATATGAGATGGCTACTATTATTAGTGTAATTGCTTCATAGTAATGTTGTAACGATGTGTACTGCAAGAAGTGCACGGAGGTCACTAATCCTTGATGTTGACTCACGAGTCTCTTCCTCCACAGCTCCATTTTGAAGTGCCCCTCTCACCGGTAATTGCTCCTAAGAAGGCACGTCCGGCAGACACAGGCTCAGATGAAGTAAGTGTTCGGGGAAAAAAAAAAAAAAAAACAGTGCTTGCTGATATCTGATATGTTAGAACTTTGAGAGTTTAATACTAGTTAAAATAAGATAGAATTTAATCCAAACTGATGATCGAATTGCTTAAGTTGAAACGCCTGCTTTTGGAAAAACTGAAGTTTAAACTGTACATTTCTGCACAGTTAGTGAGCGAGGCGCTATTTTGAGTTACTGTAACACGTAGGCAATCACTGTCACGCTTTACACTTAAAGATTTTCACTTTAACATTCATTGTTTTGGCTCCATCAAGGACTGGACGTACCTCTGTACCTCAGACTACCACTGCCAGGTGTCCGTGTATCCAGCCCCAGGCATGTCTGGCCTGGATGCAAAAGTGTCTGCTGGTAGCATGGATGAGAGCGGGCCAGCCGCAGAGCTGGAGCCCTCAGCTCTGCTCTTTACCCACATCCCAGCACTTTTCTATGTGCTCCATCTGCTGTATGAGGACCTAAAACTGGACGAGCTCCAGCGTAGCGGTGCCCGTGCCCTCGTGGGCCTCCTGCAACAGATGGCCAGGTACAGTTAACTAGCGTCGCAGTAAATATTGAACATTCCATACTTTTCATAACAGTAAGAGGAGTTAATGAAATAAAATGGCGGGGTGAATAAAACGCTTTGCCAATTCAGTTAAGGGTGGATGGTCGGATGAGAGATCTTGCCTAATTGTTACGAAAAAAAAAAATGTCAAGAGCTTGATTTGCTTTTGTGTCCAACATAAACACAAGCTTGAGTGGGTCCTATTGTAAGTTCTAGTGTTCCAACTGTGTGTGGGCTGGAAGCCCCCCCTCTTACCCATTTAGTGCTTTTGTCCCAAGAACCCTGCTTTATTAAGGACACACACATTTTTCGATATGCATGTTTATTAAAGTGTTAAAGGATTTCAGTCATCACTTGCCTATTGCTGTAGCTTTTCCTGGGTTGTTGAAAAGTGTAGAATCGGTACGAAGGCAAAATATTTTTGAGTGTAAGAAAAAAATTTTGAGCTAGTAAATAGGTTTTGATAATAAGACTTTTGAACCTTTTAGAAGACACATAAAGCAATATCAACCAAAGATTCTATAGAATCAGAATTCCTCGTCATTATGCTCTACTATCCTCACCTGTAGCCGTTGTCCTTGTAATAAAACCTACTACGTGCTCCAACTAACTATGGTTTCATAATCAGCCAACGTATCGATCATCTGACCCGCATGAACAGTCTGAACAGACAGCTTCTTCCACTAATCCCCCTGCCCTCCTCATCTCATTAGGGACCTGCAGCAGGAGGAATACATTGATCTGTACTGGCGTGATTACCCCTCATTCATCAAAAGCTTCAAGGAAACCTGTAAGATAGATCAGGGTAAGTACCTGATCAATGGCTTGGGGTCCCCTCATTAGCAGCCAAAGGCAAGTTCACAATGAATCAAACAGCCAAGTTGGGTTACTCTCTGTGTTGCAGTCTTGAGGATTGGGAAAGTGCTGCAGTCGTTAATGTTTAAATGAACACTGTGTGTGTGTGTGTGTGTGTGTGTGTGTGTGTGTGTGTGTGTGTGTGTCTCTAAAGCTCAGATGGAGTCGATGAGCTGGCCAGTGTACCTGACTGGTGAAGTGCCCTGCGTATTTGCGTGGCTCAGCAGCTGTCTAAGGGGACAGGAAGTGCCTCCATTCCCCTACCTGCCTGGCATTTGTGAAAGGACCAAACTGATTGTGTTGGTAAATTCCATAGATTTCCTCTTTAAGAGCTCACCCTAAAAGTTCACATTCATACCGGTCTCACAACATTTGAAGAAAATTATAAATATGTTTAGCATCTCATTGTAAATTGTTCAGTTCAGGCCAACAGGATTAAAACATCCAACATTTTCTAACGGAGGAACTTGTACAGAGCTGTATTCGAAAATAATGTTCATATCTCCGGGGTAAACTTTTCTTATAGTGGTAAGGTTATGGATATAATCATGTCCAAACAGATCCAACACATACTAATGAAGGTCAGTGCTTTGACAGAACTCTAACCTGGTCGCATGCCACCATATTCAGACGGCATGTTCTGCGGAAATGTCAAGAATTTAGATGATACGGTTCTCCTAGCTAATCATAATGACATTTTACTAACGCTGCTTCCTTCCTGAGCAAGCAAAGTGATGTCCTTCTTGTGTGTGTGTGTGTGTGTGCGTGTGTGTGGGCGCCATATACCGTGTATAGACCGTGCATATGTCAAGTGAAAAACATGTGAGGTGTGTGTTTGCATTGTTAAAGTTTTTCTGCTATAATTTAAGCCATGGAAATGGAGGGATGAATCACTGGGGTGGGGGTGGGCATCTCTACCCATCAGGCCGAGTGAGATGACGCACAACCGCGTAGAGGCGCTGACAAGCCACCTTGCAATTACCGGCCGTGTTTACCCCAGTATCTCTCTCTCTAAACTCCATTCAACCCTCTGACTGGGCTGACGAAGGATTAGTGTCCATTAAATCTCTCTGACCCTACCACTCAGTCTGTTTTTTTTTTTTTTTTTTTTTTTAAATGAATAAAAAAAATGAACAGATGGTTCTGATGGTCCACTCTGGCCTTCCAGTGGAATTGTTGTGGTGCTGTTTTATTTTAAGCCAAGGTTTCTCCTGTTCTTTACCCGATATGACATTCAGAGGTAGCATTCCCTTCTATTCTGTGGTTAGTATATACAGTAATGTGGTCGATGACTCCAGTCTTGGTTAGAAGCAGTGCATACATGCTATTTCTCGCTAACATAACCAGAATGACTTTTAATGTCATTGCAGCTGAAAACCGAAACCACACGGGTGCTGTCCCGCTGTTAATGACAGTCATTTGCACATTTGTTCATTTTTTTTTTTCTTCTCTTCTCTTCTCTCCATCTGTCTCCCCTTTTCTGTCTGTGTCTCTGGCAGAGCTATGCGCTATATGTAGTGGGAGATGAAAAAGCTGCTTCATCTAATGTGTCTAAGTACCTGTCTAGGCTCTCTGCAGGTGAGCTGTCACTCTTCTGGGGTGTGTGTGCGTGTGTGTGTGTGCGCGTGTGTGTGGGGGTGTGTGTGTGTGTGTGGTTCCCCATTCCTTATACAAATTTCTCCTTTGTGTTTATATCAGAGATCAAAGGTTACTTTATATGAGACCGAGGTTAATTAAACACAAAAGATAATTGCTTGCGTGTGTATGTAGCACTTTTGCTTGCGTGTACATAAGGCATTTGATCCATTCTATCTTTTTTTTTTTTTTTTTTTTTTTTTTTTTCCCCCCAGGGCAAAAGAAAGGTTTCAGTGATCCTGCTCTTAGAAGGTAATGATCAGATGATCTTTCAGAAAGGGTAAAATGTGCAGTCGTAACAACTATAATTGTACAGAATGTCTGCAATTGGCATCAGAAGCCCTTTAATTTTCAGGCTGTGTGTTTCGTGTGTGTGTGTGTGTGTGTGTGTGTGTGTGTGTGTGTGTGTGTGTGTGTGTGTGTGTGTGTGTGTGCGCCTGCAGACAGAGCAGTGTAAAGCAGGGCGCTGCAACGGGCTGTCTCGCAGAGAAACTGGTGGTGTGGTTGACCTCTGAAGGTATGTTTGACATTCATAGTTAACTCCCCATCATAGCATACTGTGATTCTGAAAACCCGGCTACTAAATGTAGTGTATTGGTATTTTATTTGCATGGCCTATGTAAGACAGTATAATTACATATAATCCATTTCCTGCTACAGGCTTCAAGCTGTTCACACACTCGTTTCTTGTCATTGCGTGGAATTGAGATGAGGCTAATAAAGTAGTGAAGTAAGCTACAGTTATCTAAGGTCTTGTTTGCGTCTGTTTTCAGGCTTTATGTTGAAGGATCTGGAGTCCGTGCCTTTTGGTGTGGCACTGCCAATCCGAGATGCCATCATCCAGTGCAGAGAACATCCCTGCTCCGATTGGTCTGAAGAGGTCTGTGCTCTGATCGGACGACAGGACTTAACCAAGCAGGCTCACAAGGTTTCCCTGGCCAAAGGAAAACCAGTAAGCAACCTAAAATAGCTTCCAGCTTACCTACGTAGTGACTAAGCAGGGTGCCCAGAGCACTATATACCAGAGACGTTCACAAGTCATTTTTGCCGAGTCAAGTCTCAAGTCTCTGAGCTTCAAGTCTGAGTCAAGTCTTTAGTCATGTGCTTGTTGTTAACACTCAAACTGTTAGCTGTAGGTGTTGTATTGCACATAAGTGAAACACTGCAATATTATTTCTAGGTAAAGCACTGCCGTGCACATTGTAACTCAGGTTCACTACGGTTCACTCGGGTGCCCAACTGATTTATTTAGCTTTTTCAAAGGTAAAGGCAATGCCTGCCTTGTTTGCCTTTATCTGTCCTGATGATGCCATCGTTTTTAACTATGACACAGTGATTGTGGTTGTGCATCCAACTGGCTGGCAACTGTCTATTAAATATCAAGAATTATACACACTATATGTAACAATTATACCCACTATATGTAACTATATGCAAACATATAATTCTGCTAGATATTGGGCTGAATGGATAAAACACTAACAAATCTACCCAACATTTCTGGCTGTTTTAATGCGTTTTATAGAAACCTAGACTAAAGTTCTCTGTTCACCAATTTGCTTGGGATAACTCTAGTTATAAACCAACATATTTTGACTGAACTTTGGCCCAGGACAACTTTTTCCCCATGATGGCAGGGTTGCACTTAACTATCTAAAACACACGAGTCAAACCAGGCCTACTGCCTTTGAATACTAAAACAAAATAGCATTCAAATGTACCTACTGCTCAACATCTCCGCACTATCTAGCATTCAAACCAGACCCGTAGCGTGGCGACCACCCGTGTTCTGTCCACTCACTGAAGCGCTGGCTAACATTAGCACTTTTTCTGCTACATTTGATGCAAGTCAGACCCGAGTCTACAGATGAATCAGAAACACGTCAGGTGTTGGGCTTTAGAACGATTCCTGAAATGCATCACCCAGAGTAGAGACCTTTCAGCTATGTTTTTAAAGAAAAGAGAAAAAAAAAAAAAAAAAAGGTGGTTGAGCGTGAAGGCGAGAGATGAGGCTACGAGGCTAAGGACATGAATATTCTTAGTGTACAAGCAAGTGTGAGTTCTTCTCTTTCTTACTGTAATATATTTTTTTCTGTATTACAGATACATCTGTTCTGAGTTGCACTGTTGTTTATTTTTACTAGCTGACCAGTAATTAAAAAAAAAAAAAAAAAGTGGACTAGTCGTAATCTATACTTAAAACAGTTAGTATATTACATTACTATATTATTTAAATTTCATAAAAAGTGATATAATTTAAGGAATAAATTAAAACAAAAGGAAAAGTCCTTTTCCAGTGTATCTTAAACAATGTGCAGTTGACTGTAGAGTTTATAATATCTGAAATATTATATATGTATTGGTATTTTTACCATCTGCTTGCATTTATTTTTATTTATTTATTTATTTATTTATTT
>CM074918.1:24040152-24063281 GCA_037576815.1 Pangasius larnaudii | reverse complement strand
GTAATCTTACTGTTCCACTTCCCTCCCTTTCATTCACACACATGTACTCAGTCTTACTACGACTGACTTTCATTCCTGATCTTATTAATAACCCAAATGTATATATTGACACTCACTTGCAGTGCACGCATTTCATTCATTCGACAGTTGAACTGAATGAGTAAGACCAATCCATAGCTGACTTGAGTTATATTTTAATGCTTGAAGTCACACTCACTAACCATAGCGTTGTCTTTTGTTGTGCAACAAGAACAGGAAAATTGTAGTCACTTTCTTTTGTAATATGCCTTTTTTTTTTTTTTTTTTTGAAGAACTGCACAGCAGCACTGTGACCGATAGTGTGGTTTATGGAAATGGAACTTATTTGGCTTGTATTAGGTCCTTTTTTTTTTTTTATTGTTTTTTTTTTTCCAGTTAGCCTAGCCAACATATTTTACAACATATTTTGACCCTAACACAATATATTGTGTGCTTGTGTGTGTTGGTGTGACCTTTAAGGTTGTGAAAGCTCTGGAGCAGGGAGAGCTGAGTGAGACGTTCCCTCTGTGGCAGATGAAGCTCGTGCTGGAGCTCTGCGAGAGCAGAATATTACAGCAGAGGCTGCGGGACACACGCAGGCAAAGCCGTGGTCTGCTGCTAAGTTCTGAGTTCCTGCCCGTCATGAAGAGCTCAGCCGACCAGGCCCTAGACCGTTGGCTCTGTGGTAAGAAAAGGCCACATTGAATGTTTTTTTTTTTTTTTAGGAAAGGATACATCGATACCGATACTAGTATCAGTCTGATAAACATTTACTCATACACATACTAAAAAAAAAAAAAAATAGTACATCCGATATCACATAATACTATCTGAAGTAAGCCTAGTGTACGCTGACACTCTGATGAACAGATGACACAAAATGCAAATGATCTGGATGTATTTAACTATTAATGATGGCAATCAAAGCAAAGCAGACTGCAATCTGTGCACTGTGGGAAAAAAATATCACTTGGAGGAACGACAGCATCTGATAAACCATCTTTAGCTATTGGCAGCACACAGCAGTAACCGATGCTGATGCAAACTCTGGCTAGCAAGCAAAAAAAAAAAGTCTACAGACAATGCTGAGAGAAAATAACAGCTCTTACCCAGTATATTGTTCGTTCTTGGCGATCAGCCACTATGGATCGCTGACAGTGAGGGGTCGCGGTGCAGTGAAGACAATACAAAGTATTTTACTTACGGCTGTACAGAAAGGTTTTTCTGAAATACGCCTAGTAGTCACTCACGTGTGTGCTCATCATGGCCTCTATGTAAACTGGGGAATTGTAAACATAGTTAAATAAAATGTTGTCTGATGCCTGTGATTGATCAATACTAGTTAGGCCATTACTCATGCCGGTATTAATTAGGTCAATACTCATTTCGGTATTGCTATCAGTAAAATACTGATTTTAAAAAATACCATAACACATGTACTTGTGCTCATACTCATACTTGGTCTGGTATCGATGCATCCCTAGTTTCAGGATCTTTATTTGATTCTTTAAAGGGGAAGTTGGCCTTTTCAGTATTTTAAGGACACTTGATTGCACCTGCTTGGTGGTTAGTAGGCAGTAGCTTTTAGCGCCATCGTGTATTTAAATAGGCATAAATTAGCATACCTCCTCTTTCCCTGTAAAAAAAAAAAAAAAAAAAAAAAAAAAACACTGGATATTTAGTCTTTAGTTTTCTGGAAACAAACTAAAGGCCACCTAAGGCAGAAATCGTACTAGTAATAATGATATGCCTGGCACTTTGCTTTCTTCTTTTTTTAGCTTCTCTGTCAAATCCAATGCATTGGTTTACAGCTTCCAGTGCCACAAAAAAAGCAGTGTGCAAGTCCTCAACCTAAAAAAATGCACATCCTAAATTGTGGAATTCCCTGTGAAAATGAAAGCTCCGATGACTGAACGTACAGCAGGGGTCATTTTCTAGCAATGTGTAGTGACAGTTCTTAGCAAGTGTGAAGTGTGAAAGAAATGTCTCTATCTTAGAAATAACATCCGCCATGAAAGGAAGCAAGCGTATTTTGAATCGGCAGTATTGTGGTAACTGTCCGTTTCTCTGACCGTTGATCTTTCATACACAGACAACAGACGTGTGCTGCAGGAGTACATTAGCAGGCAGCCTACCAGTGATGATACAGACACCAGCATTCTAGCCTGCTTCTTGATCTATCACTCAATTCCCAGCTTCAGGAAGATGGCCACAACAGACCTTGAGGGTAAAAAGATAGTGCTTCTGGTCCTGTCTATCTGTTAATTGTTTGCATTAAGGGATAAAAGGGTAATGTGTGAATGTGAGAGACTTTTTTTTTTTTTAGAATTTCTCCACTGAGGTACATCAGCATGTGCTTGTCTTGGACTTAGCAATACGCTAATTATTTTAGCACATTTCCAGAATAAAAAAGGGAGCAGGAAGATAACAATACAAAACGTCTCAGAACAGAGCTGATCCCTCTTCCCATGTCTCTGACTCACACTTATTATATGTTGATCTGTTCTCTCTTCTTCAGGGTGCTCGTCTTTCACTGAGCTGCTGGTGAAGTTCAGTCAGTTGGGCGTTCCTGTTCGAGGCCTGCTGCATCTCAGTCCTTTGCTCTTGCACAGTGGTGGCTCTACTACACCGCAACTCTTTCCCTCTGACCCCCAGAGGTCATGAACCTAATATGCGCCCTTACTAATTTACAGCAGGGATATCTAAATGTCTTCCTAGGGAGACTCCAACACCCAACTAACATAAAATCCTTTCTGGGATATTCAAAAGATATGACCCAGGATTCATGGCAAGGCCTGGCTTAATTAGTAAGTCCTTAGGCTCAGAGTTGACCACTGCTGCATTGCGGTTATGTAAATAATTTGTATCCATGTTTGTGTCTGTGATAATGGTGTCAATAAATGATTTGAGATGAGGATTTTTAATGGTTCACACAAGTTTATGATGCAGGTTTTTTTAATATATATATATATATATATATATATATATATATATATACACACATACACATATGCCAAAACAAGTGTTAATCCTGAGCAAATGAACAAGAGCATTCCTGTGCAAATGAAAAACATTTCCCAGCCTGGAAGCACATTGCCAAACACACCCACTCACATTCCTCACTATTTGCATAGCTACATTTCTCAGTTTAAAATAGTGCTCGCCTCACTGTGCTTTGAATACTGATATCTGGCTGTAGTGTCTGCAGTCTCATTCTACCAGGGGATGAAGTGAAAGTTCTGTTCACGCTCAGAGCTATTTTAGATAACCATTTCATTTTGTGTGTTTGTGTAAGAAGAGACCTTTTAGAAGAACTGCTTTCATTTGCTCTTTAATAACTTTAGTGAAGGTTTGGGTCTTTGCATTGTCAGCACACCACTGATAAAAGCATAGAAACTATCAGAGCAGTGTTTCCTGTATAACAGTAAGTGGTGTAGCAACACTAAGAGAATGACTGGGCATTAATCTCACGGGTCTATTTAGAAAGTATCTTTACATCTTAAACCCAACATTTTTGTCAGTGTTGTGTCAAGGCGTCAGCATTAGTTACTATCCTTTTCTAGAGACAGACAGGCAGGCGCATGTGTAGTAATGTGAAATATCTCTGAGAGTTAATTAGTCTCTGCTCTGAGTTACTCAAATTGAGCAAGGCATGTGCTGTACCACTCCAGCAACTTGTCATGCTGCAAGAACTGTGTAACCACTGGCATGCTGTATTCAAAAAGCATGTTCTGCAGCATGCTGTTTTTAGAGTTCAGCACAACTGGTCAGAATTGTTGCATGTTTTAAACCTCGAAATGTCTGGTTAGTGCTAGTTTTTTAAGCTCACAGCAGTTCTAGAATTAAAAAAAAAAACAAAAAAAAAACTACAGCCTATCATTATCTAAAAATTTTTTTTACAAAGATATTTCTGATGCAGCTAGCTTAAGCCTGGTTTCCTGATGTGGCAAGAAGAAGAAAAAAAAAGAATCACTTTAAATGCACTCTCAAAATTTCTGATGAAAATTTGCAAAACCTCAAACCCATTTCTGTTTTGTAGGACAGAACAGGGCTTTTGACTACTGCTCTACTTTGTGTAATTATCAGTCTAGTGAAGGAGGAAATTAGTGTGAGGCAGCCAAAGGATGTCTGGAATGTGAATGAGGATACTGTGTTAATAAATATATATTTATATATAAATATATATGGTCGGCAACCTGGAAATGAAAAAGTAAACCTTCCCACACATGGTGGTGTTTTGACTTCAGGCCTATTAAAAGTAGTCATTTATTTCAGATAAAGGAAGTCAGGCTTCATCTGATCTGACTGTATGATTGTAATGTTCGGTTGATGTGAATTTGCTTTTCACGCCCTCTTCTCTGCTGTCTCTGAGCATGTGTGAACAGGCTTTCTGAACACAAACTGCTACACACGCCCCAATTCTTTCTCTCACACCTCACCATCCCAAACGTCCCATGGAAAATCAGACTTAATATTCAGCTCAGATGCATTTTTAGCTCTTTTTTTTTTTTCCTTTCCCTCCCTGTTGCCAAAACCAGAACCTCCCAAAACAGTGTGCAGCTGCTTGTGTTTCCTCTAAACACTCATTTAGCTAAATAGGCAACACGTACCACTATTAAAGACTAGCTGCTGGCACTTTTCCCAGCAACTAGCATCTTCTTTTTTTTTTAATATATATATATATATATATATCTCCTTCGTGTATTTTAACTCCTGCCATGGCGTGTTGTTTAGAGAGTTGTCGAGGCGTTAACCGCGTTACGGGCTAAACTCCATTCACACAAGCAGGAAGATTTGAATCTGCGGCGAGTCTGACGCTCTGGAGAAGTGGGCGTGGCCAGCCGCGCCGGACAGACTCAGCGCAGGCTCCACTCCATGAATGAGTCAAGTCCACGACGAGGCGAAGGGGGAAAGAAACAAATTCAAACTAAAAGAAAAGAGGAAGCGGCTGTTCGATTATCTGGCGCAGGAACAGTTTTGTGCAAAGCTCATACGTAAGTCTCAAGTTAGACACTGTAACCGATGGTCACAATCCGAGGGCTCAGTACTCCACTAGAATAATCGGTAAGTTACTCGGTATTTGTACACTCAACTCATACTGTCCTGTGTGTGCGGCGAAAAAAAAAACAACAACCCATAAATATGTGATCAGGTTTTTAGATGACCATTTTCAGCATTTTTTTAAATGGTTACTCTTTTCAAATCTATTTTTATTTAAGCTCTTTTTCAAATGAGTAGGTATTTACATGGTACGTCTTGCAGGCAGGTCTGCACATGTGCCACAGTTCACAGCCTCTATGCAAGTCTGTTCATTGAAGTATATGCACAGACACTCACATTACCATTATCCTTAGCATTATAGGCAAAATGACTGCTGGACAATTTATTTTTTTTACAAAAAAAAAAAAAAAATTATATATATGGCTATGTGTATCATAATGAAGAGAATTGCCGAGTTAGGTGACTTTATTCTCATTGGGCGATGATAAGAGGAACTGTGCGGTAAAGCAGGAGAGTGTATCTAACTTCCTCTTCCTTCTATTTCAAAAAGATACAACTACAGAGGAAATGCAAATCATGTTCAACTATCCATGAAATGATACGTGCAGGTATTATTTATTGGAGTGTGTGCTGCTTTATTTTCACCAAACTGCTTTATGGGTCAACTCGCAGCGTCCTCTTATTTCTCTAGCCAGTGTTAAAATCCTTTTTTTTTTTTTTTTTTTCTTCTTTTAGACCCCGCATGTGCAATAAGCGGGGATCCGCGGCGTGGTTACCGTGTTGAGTCACGTAGTCTGTTCATTTCTCTGCGTCACCAAGCCGACAGATAGGGGGCGTGTCCTGTGGGGGCGTGTCTGGTGGGTGTGTTCCGAAAGCACGCGCGCCTCTGTATCCGGGTAGAAAAGAAGCGCCTCATGGCACGTAACGCAGAAAAGAGCGTTTTTTTTTTGTTTTTTTTTTTTAAATAGATATAATAGCTTCACCACATCATCGCCATGGCGACAGGCCCTACATATAGAAATATCTCAACATTTAACAGCCCAGGATTTGAGTCCCGTATTGTCTGTAAGGTGTTTCTCCTGAAATCTGCTTTATATCATTTGCTATTCATTTAATGTACAATAGTGTCATGGGACTTCCTCTCGTCTCCATTCATGTGGTTTGAGTCAAGCGGTGCGTGCGCTACATTCATGAATCTGTGAATTAGAGGGTAATTTCCAGCGCCACCTCAACCTGGCAGATGACAAATAAGTGTAAATGTCCCATATTATTCATACTGAAAGAAGGAACAAGATTAACAGGCAAGATGATATAGCTATTGGTGTTTTTTTTTTTCTTTTTGTTTCTCCAAAACGCTACACACATGATATAGAATGATAGCATGATATAATGATTGACTTCAAATGAAAAACTATAATGAATTTCCTGGTTTCACACTTGCACTTTTTGACCATATAGTACACAGTTATAGCAGGGAATTATTTATAATCACACTATCCGGTGTCACCCAGATGAGGATGAGGTTCCCTTTTTGAGTCTGGTTCCTCTCAAGGTTTCTTCCTCATGTGGTCTCAGGGAGTGTTTCCTTGCCACTGTCACCTTATATCCTGGATTTATATTCCTGTAAAGCTGCTTTATTACAATGGCCATTGTTTAAAATGCTATCCAAATAAAATAAAATTGAATTGAATTGAATTAGCCTATATAAAAGCTTAATTGTGCTCTTTAAAGATGTGTGGGCATTTTTGTGCTGGTTTAAAAGGTTGACTGGAAATAGATCATATAATAAATAATATATAATAAGCATAAATAATAAATAACTGTAAATAAGCATATACAGTGTGAGTAAATATTATGCTTTGAGTACTTAGGTGTGAACATGGGCTGTCTCTCAGTTTGGTGAGTCTCGTTTCCAGTAAATTCTCTTAGTGGCTGCATCAGAAGAGGAAATAGTGACACAAAGTTACATTTGTGAAAGGGGGTTCTGTCTATTGTTCTCTTTTGCATGGTTTTGAAATTACTAGGCTTTAGCGCAGCACTCTGGCCAGCTGGTGTGTGCTGACAGACTCTTAATTAAGTTTATAAATTACCACTATTCATTCAACATCATAGTTTAATAGTAAATAACACAATGGTAATACAGTTAAAACATTTCAAACTTTTTTTTTTTTTTTTTTTTTAAATCAAGTTGTCAAAAGGGAAACTAAAAAAATATATATATACAGACAGGTTGCCAATACTTACAGTGTCTGTACTCATATCGAAACCATATATTTCAAAGTTAATGTAATCACATTATTTAACCAAGTACAGGCCAAACTGGTCTGCAGTCTTGGGTTTTAGCAGCTGTTTTCAGTCAGATGATGGTTTACATCAAGTTGCCTTCTTGACTTTTTTTTTTTTAATAAAGTTAAAGTAATCTATTTTTTTGCTTGCTGTCTGTTCAAGATTTTTTTTTTTTTAAATATGTCAACAAAATACTAGAATAAGTGTTCATACGTTTTAAACATACAGTATGTGCAAGATTAATTTAGGTTTTGCTGACACCTGGTGGACATTTAGGGAACTGCAGTATTAGTGTTTTAGTTCCTACTAACAAATACCGTGGTTCTTCAGTCGTGGTCCGCGGTTTTATTACATTTTCTTTTAGGATATGATGGCGATGAAGATTATAGACTACCACCAAATTACTACTTAGTAGGCCTAGTTATAGCCTAACTAAAACCTAACTTAGACCAAATAGACCAAATCAGTTTAATCAAGTTAGATTATGGCCTGGTATTCCAATGTCTTTCTTTTATGAAGTTGATGATTTGGTGATCTAAACCTCAGTGATTTAAAAACTAGCATAAACAATATCAGCTTGACTCTAATGGTGGTTTTAATAGAACCAGGAAAAGCAGTGTTTATGTTTAAGCCTACTGTATGTTACAAGATGCAGTGTTACTGGGGGGAAAAACAGCTATGGCTCCAATAAAAATATGATTCCTAATATGATTATTTGATTAAAACCTATCTGTGCTGCTATCAAAAGGGGGTCTTTGCATGCAACACGTTTTAGAGCCCCATGTTTAATGACTAGCCTGTTAGTCTATAGTGAACACTGGGTGCTCTGGGCCTAATTAAAACGCTATCTGCCAGGTTAGGTTCGTTTGTGGTTCACAGTCCTTTTGTTATTGCAGTCAGTACACAACACATAAAACTTTAATTAAATGTGGTGAGGCATTTGCACGCAGTGATGGTCCTAGGCACACTGGGGATGGTTGTTTACTAATTAATGCCATAGTCGCGTCATAAAACACTTCAGAGTACAATATGAACTAAAAGTTAAAATCAATAGCCTGTCATTTCCTACTAATGACTTGATGATAACAGCACATGCGCACTTCGCCGTACTTTTAGTGCGAGTAGTATGTCCATTAAGTGAGGCGTAGTGCACTATTAACACCACTTAAACCGCCGGAAATATAGTGTGGACACTTTTTGCATCAAAAATAGTGGCAGGCTGCCGAAGGGGTTGAGCCACCAGATGGCGCTGCGGTCTCAATTTTGATGAAAGGTTGCTGCAACAAGCAAAATTACACTACATTGTGGACACAAATTAGGAGCAAACCAGCTTCTATTTGTCATTTTGGGTTTTAAAGAGACTGGTTCTTCCTGTGGTGATACTGCTTGCTGATTTCCTTTACTATGGACAAAACTTTAATGTTCAGTTTGAGACATCATTAAACCATAGTAGTTTTTGGTGTGTAGATTTTTTTTTGTAGTTGTGGCAGAACATATGCTACTAAAAATTGATGAGTTTAGCTATTATAATTATTATTATTTTTTAAAATTATCTTAAAACAAACCAGTGTAAGGTGGTAAATTGTGGTTTAGCTAAGTGCTATTGGTGTATCAGTTACTGAGTTGTGGGCGTTGCCATAGAAACGAGTGGAAGATGAGCTCTTAGAGTCCTGAAGTGAACAGATGAAAGTATACAGTACATCACACGAACAAGCAGTGCAGCTAGTTAAGATCCCCCCCTTTTTTATTTTTATTTTAAAATGCACCCTGCTCTTTTGTGGGCATGACAGCTGACAAATTTGTTAAGACTCATGTTGAGATGAGGTGGAATAGCCTTTTTTTTAAAATGAGAAACTACAATACAGATTATTCTATCTAGCTGTTATCTAGTGGGGTAAAGTTACATGTTGCTGCATTGTCTTTATAATTTTGTCCACAAGGTGGCAGCATACACGACACAAAACGACGCCGAATAGGGCTTCGTAGTTGTAGCTTTTGTGATTTGAATAGCGCTTTTACAGTCGTGTGACGTGTAAACTATCAAGTCTATCAAAAGTCTATCGGAATATACATTTATTATTTTAGACTTGCATAGTGAAAAAAAGAGTAAAGATAAGTCAGTTAAAACAGACCAAGTGAGCAGACGTTTCAGCTCATAGCTTTCTTCAGTGCTGACCTAACAAACATCACCTCTTTCACAAACACACAACTAAAGATCGAGACCTGAACTTAATCAAAAGGAAGTCCTAAAGTTACACAGCTCAGTTCCAGAAAATATAGTATGGAAATAATATTTTTTAAAAAATCATCTCTTCATTCAAGCTATTAGAGGTTAAAGAGTTTAGCTCAAAAAATCCAAAAAAAGCCTCTCTTTGCAATAACTTCTTATGAGGAAGGACCCTCTCAATGCCCAGACTATTTACAGATCCAATAAAAGCCTTTGGACTACAGCTGGCAATTCCTTACTGAAAACATGCTTCTTAAAACAAGTCCTGGGCTTAATAAAGTGAAAGTCTGCTGCCTTATCCGCCTTAACCCTTGAGTGCCATCTCATTTTCAAAATTACTGTGAATATTGTGGTATACTAATATTGTGATTAGCTGACACCCATGTTAAAATCAATATGTTAAAATCAGTTGCATGACCAACAGGGAGAAAGGTCAAAATTTTGGCTTTGCCTCTTGAGCTTAATTATATCATTAATCTATTTTTTTGCTAAGTAATTGCAACTTTGATAGTCATTGCTTTTGATTAGTCACAGCAGAAGTAACCTGTGAAAAGATGAGTTAACCTGCCTTTCAAGGCACCGAGATCTATTTCTGAACATATGTCATCACAACAGTGTTTCGTATCTACTGTGTCCAGTCATTCTGTTGTCAGTCATGCAGGCACAAAAGTTGTCTCTTAAGCTCCTGTAAACCTGCTTAGTCATTCCATCTTAATAGCCTGCAGCAAATGAACCCTGGACTTACTGATCAATGTGCCCTATGAGGATGACACTTCCCTGTGACCTCTATGTGGGAAAAGTATAAGTCATTGTAGTGGCATTTAATGAATATTGATAGTCCTTAGAGGTGCTCTGTAGCGGAGAGAGACTTTGTGTGTGAGAGACGCTGAGTGGAACTCGTGATGGGCCCCTCTAGGGTTTCCCATTCCCCAGAGGATGCATGTAATGGGAGAATATTGATTAGTGTTTTTGTGTGTGTCGTTCCTCCGAGGAGTTTGATCCAGTGAGAAAACACCTGCACTTCTTTCTCACAGGGTTTAGTAGAAGGAGGAGGAGTAAGGTACCCTGCTGTGTGTGTGTGTGTGTGTGTGTGTTAACTGTCACACTTGCCTGAAATGTGAACTCACGGTTTTGAGAATAGTAACATGTAGTATATTTTGATGTGCCCATGTCATGGATGTTACTGTTAAATGGAATTTTCCTTTCAAAAAACAAAACAAAAAAAAAAAAAATCCATCCACCATGTGGGTGGTTCCAGCCACCAGAAACTACCACAACACTCTGGTGGACATGGTGCAAATTAGGTCTTTTTTTCCCCCCATACGTCCACTGCTATTAGAGCATCTAGGTTACTTCCAAGTGTCCTAAAGCTTCAACCCCAAAATGTGTGGAGGAGTCAAGAGGGCTACTGTCTTAGCATGTCTTAGCATGGTATAAAGCACTGTGCGTCATGTACAGTATCCACTGATATTTAAACTACATTTTGGTTTCCCCATTTCCCCAGTTGTAGTCTCTTTATCCTCTACCACAGCCATAATTCACTTCCGGATGTAGTGAGGCAGTATGCCATAGGGTTTGCCTGTGGATCTCTGCTGTGCACGTCTTTTCAGCAGCTGGTGTGAGAGGAGTGATGAGAAGATGGGGATGTGCAGGATCCTCTGCTGCTAAAGATTCTCGGATCCCATCCATGTCTTGAAATGGTGGCCTGTTTGTGGGTCTTATTAAGTGTCTTTATTTTATATATATATATATATATATAATATAAAATTTCTTTGCCTCACTCACTTCTTCTACTTCTACAATTTGCTTTGTTCTACTTGTTACAGGAAGTTCATAACCAATGGTTTAGGCTGTGTCATTGAAGTGTTGTCATCATGGCCTTTTATATGAGACATCCAACTCTTTGTGTGTGTGCGTGCATGCGTGCATGTGTGTGCGCGCTTTATCTATCATGTCACTGATGAAATTTCAGATGTCAAAACAGTTTCACCGTCTGATATTAGACCAAAGGAACAGGAAAGCCACTTGCAAGCCTATTTTATTTAAACCTATTCATACAAAATGCTATTGGTAAATTCCCTTTGAATACTAGTGAACTCTCCGATAATACATGTACTATTTGAATCCTTGCTTTATTAACAGTCAAATCACAGACTTCATCTATAAGCTGAAAAGTGGTTTAGCTGTATCCCGTCCTCAATCTGCAACACAATAGAGGCGATTCGGTTCTTTGTTACGCAGGAGTAAGTCACAGTTGTTAGTTGTTGATGCTCCCAAGTTGTCTTTCAGACTGCAGCAGACCTGTATATCAATCTTCTCTTTATTATTCTGTCAGTTAGACTGAATGTAGGTCAGAATTGAATCCTAATGACACAGCCCTGCATTGAACTGGAATCTGGGGTGTGTTCTCGTCTCATGCCCAGTGCAGCTGGGACAGACTCCAGATCCTCTGTGACCCTGACCAGGATAAAGCGGTTACTGAAACACAGTGAGTGAGACATGGCACAATAAACCTGCAACTCCTAGACCATATAATTCTAATATGTCAAGGATCTTATACGATGTTGACACTGTTTCACTGAGCAGATAATAATCATAACATTCTTATTTCTGACACAAGTTTTACTGTAGTGACTGTTGCATGTTGTCCAGAATTGCCAAGACAAGAAAGAAAAAAAAAAAAACCCAAAACAACACGTAAACCTGCATGCAAACCCTCAGTACTACAACTTCCAGCAAAATGATGCAAGCACAGGAATACAAATGGTGACAGCAAAGGCACTTTCTGGTCACACACTATGCCCTGCCTTTAAACACACTTGTAATTTTATCTACTGTGCATTTTTAAAAATGCTGAAAAGGCAGAGATGAAGTTTGGTCTACTCTTTAAAGACATCTATGTTGATCAAAGGTACAAACCTATTATACATCAGTTAAAGTTAAGTCACTGTAAAACTAATGACTTTCCATCCATCCATTTTCCGTAATGGCTTATCCTACACAGGGCCACGGGGTATCCTGGAGCACAAGGCGGGGGACACCCTGGACGGGGTGCCAACTAATCGCAGGGCACAATCACGCACACATTCACACACCCATTCACACACCCATTCACACACTATGGACAAATTGGAAGAGCCAATCAGCCTACAACGCATGTCTTTGGACTGGGGGTGGAAACCGGAGTACCCAGAGGAAACAACTAATGACTAATGAATTGTAAAAAAAATAAATAAATAGAAGAGACACAGCAAATGTGAATTGTCAGTCTGCGAAAGCCCCAGTGTGGCAATCTCAAAACACCCTTAAGCTTAAGGACAGCGAATCAAGAGAGTTTGGGCGCTTCAGACATCTAGGGAGAGCATATTATACCATTTTAATAACACATTTTCCTTCCCAAATGTGATATCTAATGAAATGATAGTACAGTGCTTTATAGGTCAGGTAGTTTCCACAAAGGGATTTAGGTTTAGGCTGCCTAGCTTTAAAAATGTGAAATAAGACAGAATCATTCCTGAGCACTCAGTTTAGGAACAACAGCCACAACAGAGCCAGTAAAACGAGCATCTCTAGGCGGCTGTGAATTGACTGTAACAGAAATCTGACTAACAGACTGAGAGTGACTAACTGACATTCTCACAGTAGCAATTTGACATGGCAACACTGGTTTTGAAAATAACTTCTTCGATTTAAGGCATGTCAGCAGAAGAAAAAAAAAAAAAAAACAAATAATATTACAATAAGTAAGAAATCGGAATATGACCTTGATATGAGCAAGAGTGAATTTGAGCACGTTGAATAAGCTCACTAACCACAGGATTAGAAAGACAGAAAAGTGCCAGATGAATACGTTAAAAGTGCAATAGTCATGGTTTTTTATTTCTTACTTGTACAATTAACCTGGAAAATATGTGCAACACAGTAAAGAAGAACAACGGATTAAGTTGTGGCATTAGAAAAAGTCACGAGAAAACCCGTTTGGAAAACAGACTTTCAGTCCTGAATGCTTGATTGTGTTTGGATATGCCTCCTGTCAGTCATTTTATAGATACTTTTCAGGGCACTATAGACCCTGGGGGCGGAGCTTAGTGGACATGCATGGAAATCATTCAAATGTTGAACCCAAATAACCAATAGAGACTAATGCACCTTTAATAAGACAAAATCAGCACTGAATCAACACTAACAAGTGATTTAGATGAGCTCTGTAGTGATTTGGGAAGTCAAACACAAAGCTGTTGGTTTACAGGTTCAACTCTTATCAAATTGTACAAAACTATGTTACTTTTGGCAAGAGCCTAACATTTAAAGTAAAAACAACAACAACAACAAACTCCTACTTTATCGAGGTGTCTTATTGGAGCTAAAGCTCTTTGCTAAAATGGCTATTATGGTGTATTATAAAGTCATATTAAATAAATGTCATATTAGAAACTGATCTTGCATTAACCAAAGCCATCTTCACTGTAGCACAGCTACTCCATATCAATTCCTCTACTGCAAACAGACAGGATATGGAGAGTGCTGATATGTTTCCCAAAAATGTCAACTAGCTCATGTTATCTTCGTTGTCTTAGATCTGATCTGTGATTTCAACTCATTTCTCAATGCCATGTGCTCGTCACTGTTTCATGCACTACCTTAATAAACTGGGGGGGAAAAGTGACAGTACTATTGCCTTAGTCTTTAATATTGACTGACAAAATAAAACAACAGAATATTGTTTTTCCTGCTGAATAGCCCATTATTTTATGTGCAATTTACGATGCCTTCACACTTACCCTTATTGGCCACTTTAATAGGAACACATGCACCCCCTTCTCATTCATAGAATTCTCCAGTCATTAGCCAATCATGTGGCATCAGCGCAACTGGACAGTAGAAGATTGTAAATCATTGTCTGCTTTTTTCCCCCCCAGTCTTCAACTGTCCAGTTTCGGTGAGCCTGTGCCCATGGAAAGCCTCAGATTCCTGTTCTTGGCTTGGATTGGAACCTTATGTGGTCTTCTGCTTTTGTAGCCCGTCCACCTCGAGGTTTGGCATGTTGTGTATTCTGAGATGCGTTTCTGTTTATCACAGTTGTAAAGAGTGGCTGTTTGAGTTACCATAGCCTTCCTGTCAGCTCGATCAAGTCTGACCGTTTTCCCCTGACCTTTCTCATCAGCAAGGCATTTCCACCCACAGACCTGCCACTCATTGGTTGTTTTAGCACCATTCTGTATAAACTCAAGTGACTGTAGTGAATGGAAAAAACCCAGAAGTTAAGCAATTTCTGAAATAGTAAAACCAAATCTGGCACTAACAACCATTCCACAGTCAAGGTCACTGAGATCACTTTTTTTTTTTTCCACATTATGGTGTTTGATGTGAACATTTACTAAAGCTCTTGAACTGTATCTGCAAGATTTTATACACTGTGCTGCTGCCAAATGATAATGACTGACAAGATAACTACATAAATGAGCAAGGATACAGGTGTTCCTATTAAAGTGGCTGGTGAGGGTTTTTTTTTCTCTCTCTCTCATTTTTTTTTTCAGAATTCAGTTTTTTACTATTTTTTTTAATCATCTCTTTTGACACATGGTATATCATATGATATAAGATGTAGTTTTCGTGAAACTGAAAGTTAAGAGGATCCCTGCTGCAGATTATTCACAAGGGTACAAGAGCGAAACAGAGGGCAGAAACTGTAGCACCATGAGTCATTCATTTCATTTGGTTCAGTAGGTTTGCCTTTGCATCTTTAAAATGACAGAGGTGTTTGAAAGTACGACTTTATTCATTGGGTTTCTCTCCAGTTATTTTTTTTTGACTTGCTCGTAGTACCTTTCTTAGATATTATTCGCTTAAATAACAGGCCCATGGTCATCAGTGAATCTGTAGAAGCGGTTAAGTTTTACGCATTTCTGTCTGTATTTGAGAATGAATGATATGGTGCATAAGATTGTACTGATAGACAGTCATAGCTAGCTAGCTGAGTAGCTACTGAGAAATTCACTGGCAAATTTACTCTCTCACTCACTGTCCCTATCCTGGGAGCATAGGGCATGAGGCAGGAATGCATCATTAAAATGATATTAGACCATTTTACAAATAAACTCCAGTCCATAGCAGGGCACCATGCACACAAACACACACACACACACACACACACACACACACACACACATACTCATTCACAACTAGGGGCAATTTAGCACAGCCAGTCCACCTACTGGCATGTTTTTGGGAGGTGGGAGGACGCCAGCACGTATATTAAAAATTGGAACGATACTGAGAAGAATAAATTGAGAAACGCAAAATCGGGAAGAGAACCACACAAAGACACGGGGAGAAGATGCAAAGAAACCATGCGGCAGATCTATTCCTAGGGAAAACTTGCACTGTATGTAGTTTTAGTGGGTTACTAAGAGCTAGATCTTCGGTATATTTTGTAGACGGCCTACCTTTTGGGAAAAAAGCACCCTAAAATGGTCGAGATTTACAATCTGATTTGACTCAACAAAGAAAGAGACCAGGGCAAACCAGAATGTACATGCTTTGCAATGGTTGCGTAGGAGGAACTTGATTTTTTCCCATGGACTTCATGCTTCCACAAACTCCAACTTGAAAAGCAGTGTTACGTCATATCCAGTGCCTGTGCCTTTTATGACCTTTCCTCTAAAACAAACAAGCCATTTTCCCCCTCCATTATTCTAGAAAGCTCAAGATGGGTTCCTAGTTGTCTGGGATGTTGTGTAGGAAGTGTTAGAAGACTTTTGGTTTACTTTAACTCAGTCGTTCTCTTTTACAAACACAGTCACATGCCCACACACATCTTGGTCAGGGGTTAGATTGTGTTCCTTTGGTGTTAGAGGTCCGCTCAGGCCTCCCCTGCACTGCTGTGGGAACTTGGCCAGTCATCTGTGGAGTTATGAGAGGCATGTGGGGGAGAGGAAGCCGTGGTTGGTGTGTCAGCGCCTTATGTGCGTTCCATTCTGTTAACCTTCCACTCTAGCTTTTTTGACTCATCTGGATCCCTCTGGTCCTTTGAGATGGGTGTGTGTGAATGTGGGGGAGGAAACAAGCTGTTTTTTTCTTTCTTATAGGAGGTTTGTTCAGTACTGTCTTTATGACTTCTAGGAGAATGAAGAACAGAATGGTAAGTCAGTACATGATCAATACTACTTGAATGGAGGCTGATGATCAGTGAGCGAATCAGTGAGTGAATCGGTGAATGAATCAGTGTGAAGCGTTTGCTGCTGAAAGTGTTTTGGAACGTTGTAGTTTGCAGTAGGACAATAACAGTGCCATTTTGCATTGTGCGTAAGATTATGATCCGTACTGGCACGACAGTGGATGCATGCACAGGTTTATTTTACGATAATAGGCATTTGGCACAAGATTTCACTATTTCATAATATTCTTGCAACTGTAGGTCATCAGTTTGTGCCCAGACAATGTGTGATGAGTTGCCTTTTAAATTGAGGTTAGTCAAAGCTCCGTTATGAATACGAATCCAGTAAAAAATATTCTGCAGTAGGTGGCATGGTGGCACATTCGTTAGTGTTGCTGCTTCACGGCTCCAGGATCTCCGCTTCAGTCCTATGCTTGGCTTAGTGTCTGTGCAGAGTTTTGCTTTGCATATGTCTGCTTGGGTTTCCTCCCACCTCTCAAAAACTTGCAGGTAGGTGGATTGGCTACACCAAATTGCCTTGAGGTGTGAGAGTGTGTGTGTGTGTGTGTGTGTGTGTGTGTGTGTGCATGCATGGTAACCCTGTGATGGACTGACATCCAGTCCAGGATGTATTCCCACCCAGTGCTCCCGGGATAGGCTCCAGTTCCACTGTAACCCCTTGCAGTGACCTGCGGTTATTGTAAGAGTAACAGACAGTCAAAATTCTGATTCTTTAGATTATCTGTATATACATTTTTAATGCAAAGTTTCCACTGATTCGGAATCTTTTACATCTACTTTACTTACATTGCTAGTAATTACCTCACAGTTATTAACTAGGATAGAACAGCAAAGAAATGCATTTTTTTCTGGATCAAAACGAAAGAAAAATACTGAATCTTTTTTTTTTTTTTTTTCTCCCACAAAAGAAAAGTTATTGTACAGATGCTTTTTTGCTGAGTCCGTGACGAAAAAGGAAGCCCATCTGACCTCTTGGCTTTCCCAGTGAGGCTCTTGATCTGTCCTCTACTCATTGTGGGAAAAATGGAGAACCCGCCTCCAGTCTATCTTTAGTTCAGGATATTCGCCGTATGGGGAGGGCTGTGTGATCTCATGTAAACTCAGCATGGCCTCATGATTGCAAATCCGTCAGGATTCACACAAGCCACCTTGTAAGAAAAAATGTGAACAATAAATATTAGCACAGGGGCAGGATTAACCGGTAGGTGCTCTTATTTAATTTAATTTAGTTTGATTTTTTGTAGCAACTCATGAAATCCATCTACATCTGTCTCGCTTATTAGGGTTCTTGCATATCTTGCATGAGATTGGCTTTGCTCATGCAATGGCAGCTTGGCTACTTCCTTTCAATTCAAGAGTTTCAAATCTGTTTTAGCTAGTCGCGAAGACAAGTTTCATCTATTCCACTTTGTACAGACATCAAAAATGAAGGGCAACAAAACAGGCATTCTAGAGGATCTGAGTAATATTGTACTCTACACGTTTTCTTGTGTATATTTCAGTGACACGTTGATGTCAGTGAGCATGGCGTGGTTCAAATACCCCCTTCATGGAGGCAAATACCCCACTGGTACCGTTTACTGTAAACGAGGAAGGTTTGAGACATTTGTGCAAACCGCTGGCCCGGGAGCTCACGGTGCACTGAGCAAAGCTGCGTGGGGCTGTGTGTGGGCAGCCATGACACAGATGACTCAGCACCCAGCAGCAAAAAACTCCCTTAATAACTCATGTAAACTGATCTAGAATGTAGACTGAAGAATTCTTTAGCTATTTATTTGTTAAAAAAAAAAAAAACACTCACGGCTATAATATGGTTAGTTCAGATTAGAAATTGAGTATAAATTATTTGATGTATTACTATCAGACACAGGAGTTAGTGGCAAAAGGTAAGAAATTATACATACTTCTATATATACAGTGGCCATTATGGCAGATCCATGCTACATATATATATATATATATATATATATATATATATATATAAATCTTGATCTGAAACAATTCCTTATTTATTAAAAAATAGTTTAGCCTTTTTTGGTTTTTAGTTATGCCTCTTTCTAATTTGACTTGTTTGCTGAACTGTGCATTTTATTCAGGCACCATGTCATTTTCTGAACATATCTGACCGCCATATAGGCAACACGTCATTTATGGCAACCATAACTGACCACTAAATATTGCTTTTGCTAGTTTGCTTTTACATCATGTATTTCATGCCAATATTTTGTGTAACCAAAAAACAGGCAGTACAGTGTACAAGCACTGATCAACACACAAACTGATTCTGGCACTTTGATTGTTATTCATTTGTTAGAGTCTAGCTCGGGACATAAAATTATTTCGTGCAGATTTACAGAAATTGAGGCAAGTCTTTTACAGTTTAATATTTAATATATTTGAATTCAAAATCATTTAAAAAGCTTATAACATATAGACACTATTTACTTCTATGCAGATTTTTTTAGTTTTATATGTAGATATATTTTTGTGCAGAACTGTCATGGATGTAAGGTCAAAAAAAATTTTTTAACCTTACTATTACTTTTAATAACAGTAAAGTACTAAATACAATGATTAATAAAATTGTATCTTATATAAATTCTATTATATATATTATACTGTGGCAAATAAGCTAGTACATGGCCCCACTTACAGTAATTTCATGGAAACAGACCAAAACAAAATTTACTGCCTGATTTTATTGTTAGCTGAAATTTCTGGTAAATATGAAATAAGGCAACGATTTTGAAATGTCACTTTAATGTCACAGGTAAAAGAGCAGTATCGGTATCAGATCTGGTATAACATGACTAAGAAATTGCCTGTTTGATCATCTAAGTCAGGTTTCAGTCTTATTTATGGTCATAGTGAACTAAACAAATTCTTGTTTGTGAAGCTGATAGTCATTTCTGCATGTTTCTTTGTAATGTTGGTAAGAATCAGCAAATTTTCTCGAAGAAGTCACCAGGTTCAAATAAGGTTGCTGACGCATAAGTCAGATGCACTGTGTGGGTGTGGGTGGTCAAGGCCCAAAACGAGGGTTGTGCTTTGAGTCAGCTCAACTGCAAACTGCAAATGCTAAAAACAAAAGCTGATTATTCGCAAGTGTAAAGAAGTGATGATCAATATATGGAATTACAGGAACATTCTGGAGAAATGAGACTTCAGTTTTGTCTGTAATACCTCTGACACACTGGTATTGATAATACCTGATGGTGGTGGCCGTGTGTGTCATGGGCTGGGAGAGAGTCTGTTTTAGTTGAGGTGAAAGGAAAGTGTTGTTAGGTGCTGTGCTGATCGAACCTGATATAGACAGTCACCTTTACTTGGTGCTTTCATGTTCAGTACACATGCGTAGTTGTGTGTGTCTTAGAAGTTGTGAGGATTAATTTCCATTTTGAGAAATTATACTGACTAATATCTTTTGTTCTAGAGGTTTTTTTTTTTCTTTAAAAAACAAAACAAAACAAAACATTTATTCTCATGATCTGGTCTGCTTATAAATGTTTCTCTTCATTGAATAGAATTAATACAGATTGCTACTTTTGTATCACAGTAAATACTACATTAATTTACCAATGTATTTATTTTTAGTTGCTTTTATTTAGTTATATTTTGTTTTCCCCTTCTGGGACATACTCAGCAGAGATTTTTATCTCTCCCAGAACAAACAACTAATTGCCTACTAGCTGCCTGCCTGCTAAGCATCTTGTACCATAATGCACTTTGACATACTTTATGTAAATGAATTTGTAATTAATAATTAGTCTGTTGTTAGTTATTTCAGATAGTATTTTTTCCCCACTAATTTGTGACTGGAGATTGAACCCCCAGTGGATACACTTGCTTGTATTTAAATCAGTGATCTTTTTTTGAGAATTACTACAGTATTTCTGTTTCAAACATGCCTCCCTTTTGAATTCTGCGGTGATACTTTGTTGTGCATTGTCACGTATAAAAGCAGTTACTAACAATGTGTTTCTGGCACTGAAAAACCTGATGCTTTATATTTGACCACATCTGACTAAACTCAAGAGGTTTGTAAGAGAATATGAAACTCCTACATTATTGTGGCACATTTTAAAGTGCAAACATATTACACTGTACCTTTTTTTTTTTTTTTTTGAGGGGGTTCTTTTTTGTTGTCGTTGTTGTTTTACTTTTTCCATCACTGAAGTAATCCATTTTCTATTTTGCCTTTATCCTATTCACTTGTTATGATTATGTGCAATATCTTATTATCAATAAAAACAGTTAGAGGAGTATTTTCGAGTGAAAGAAAAACAGAGCTGCATGATTCTTGCTTACTGTATACTGGCACTAATCCTCCTGACAGCTAAATTCTTACCTGTTCAGAATACACCCTGAACAATTTTATTCCTGCATCTTACCCCTGATACTGATATGATTAATTTTACATAATTTTACATGTTTGTTTTTTGTTTTGTTTTTTTTTACACCTAAGTACTTACCTACTGGATTTATAAAGTGCTCAGTGCAGCTTAAATTATACTCACTTTTAGAGGAAGGCAGTTCTATGGTATCTGTATAGTAGTGTCAATGTAGTAAGAGTTGGGAGTTAGTAAAGGCTTAGTAGAAACCATCTTCCACACAAGAACAGATTACATTATATGTAACCTACTTTACACTGCAATACAATACAGCTGTGAGCTAAAGAATAATATAGTATTATTTTCTGTTGTTGGAATCTCTAGTCATATTGTGAAATGTAGATTGAATTCTACATTTTTTTCCATTACATGGAAATGCTAGACCTGCCAGAAATGTACACTGAATATTCATTCATGAGCAATTTTGTTTTTCTGGTTCATGAGTAGGTGCTGTTTCAGGGCTGTTTTGTTTTCGCATGTGCATTGCCGTTCACGTGTTCCTGCTAGAGGCTGCACTACACCTGCTCACCGCAAGGGGGCAGCGTTTCTAAACTAATCAACACGCTGTGTTTTCCTCAGTGAGACAACAGACACGGCTTTTTTGTGTTGTTGTTGTTGTTGGGTTTTTTTTTTTTTCCTCTTCACTATAAGTCACCCAATTTTGAAATGCGCAAAAAGATGAATATATGCTCTCATCTTATATAACCTAGTCTAATTAACATAATTAATAACTCCCTTATTAACAGTCAGGCTCTCATTTGACAGCATTTGTCACTAAAAGTGATTACACAAGCACTTTTATTATTGTAATACAGCACAATATTCGTGTTGATTAGCAAAATAGCAAAATGAAGCTCATCTCTGTCAGATTATTACTTGTTATTTATTATTTGCCAATGATCTAGAATTCATTTTAAAAAGCTAAAATTTAGACCCTTTTGTATT
Source organism: Pangasius larnaudii (assembly GCA_037576815.1). Lineage (NCBI taxonomy): Eukaryota > Metazoa > Chordata > Actinopteri > Siluriformes > Pangasiidae > Pangasius > Pangasius larnaudii. The sequence continues at coordinate 24,041,236 of CM074918.1, read as the reverse complement.
CTGACAATAAATATTTACTTACCATAAACCATTAGATGAATAAATAGCTATGTTATGGAAAATGACTGTAAAACAGGCCTATCTGAGAGGTTTATTAAGTTTAAATGTGGACACTATTTATGTTATGTTATGTATGTATGTCATTTAGTACCATAAGTTAACAAATATGTATGCTCATGTATATGACGTGGGCTATTAACTATTGTCAGTAAGTCCACCACATATGATAAACATGACTTCGATTTTTGAGTCTCCTATGTGCTTTATTTGGCTATTTAAATGTGAATTTCTCTGTTCATTTGTGATTGTTGAACATTTAGTATATGTAGCGTATACGGACCATTGCTGGCAGTGTATTTATTTTAGTATATCAGTTGACATTAAATGCGGCAGTTAATTTGACAGTATAGAGCTGACTCTAGTGCTTTCTTCATGCGAGGGTGGATAAAAACAACCACATTTTGTTTTACACAAAGTCAGTGTATTAGCATACTCCTCGGTAGTAATAATCTTCTGTGTGGAATTGTCTTGGAACTTAAGACATTTTTTAAGACATGTCTTAAATCAGAGTAAAATTCCATAGATAATAGAAATAAGCTTCCATCATTTCCTTTGTGAATAGCAAAAACAGAGTAGCCCAGGCTTCTTTAACAGACTCTTTATTTTGTTGTATGGAGAAAGGTGGCTAATTTACTCTAGCATGTGTCATGTTTAAGCTAATAGGCCATGTTTACTGTTCGACATGTTGCTAATGAAATGAAATGTACCTGTACAAATGTATTACCTTAGTCATGTTCAATGTCTGCTTTAGACCCAGTTACTGCTTTCAGTCGATTACAGGCGCTAAACACAGAAAGGTCAAGCTGTTTGAAGAAGTTTTTCCACACGCAGGCTAGCTCTGTTATGTGAGTCGGTAGGCGACTGTGAGTCCCGGCTTATCTCTTCTGATTTCATAGCAATGCAAATGTCATGTTCATTATAAATATAATATAAAATAGTAATGTGTATTTTATTTTTATATATATATATATATATATATATATATATATATATATATATATATATATATATATATATATATATA
>CM074918.1:24010957-24025993 GCA_037576815.1 Pangasius larnaudii | reverse complement strand
TTTTCCAGTGACTGCTGGTTTCTCTCTTCGCTTCCTTATCATTACTCTTAGAGTGCATTAGAGTGAAATCCTGTGTGGTGCACCTATCCAGTGATCACCTGTGGCTCTATGAACTTTCCACCTGCATGTTATTGAACCACTTGTCGTGACAGGGATGTTTAAGGTCTTTGCTATGGCGCTGTAGCTTTTTCCATTCAACTGTTTTTTTTGTTTTTCTTTTTTAAATAATGTTGTCCCTGAAGAAGCTTTTCTGCCTTCACCATGATTGCTACTAGTTGCGTGAAATTTTCTCAACCAGTGGCAGCATCTTTAGTAATTACTCCAGGTGCAATCTGCAAAATCTTTTGCAGCATTTAAATCTAAAACTTGATTTCTTTTTGTGTCCCCTCTACATATATATATATATATATATATATATATATATATATATATATATATATATACAGTATATATTTTAATATTGTGTCTGAATACTTTTTCCCTGTCAGTTTCTTTTTTTTATGCCTATCAATGCGTGGTAAAGTTTCGTTCATATTTATAAGTACAAAGTGAAAACACGTTATATGTGTACATTTGAAGTGGATATATGCACTGGACAAATTAAAGTGTCCAAATACTTATTTTGCCTCCCTGTAGTTGAAGACTGTAAGTAAGTGCTGTCACTACAACAACGTTTTTGAAAAGATTTTTTAGTGCTTGCATTTGGTTGCACTTTTGGAACCTTAATTTCACTTAAAAACATTTAATCTACTTTTGATCACAAAAAAAACCTTTTTTTTAAATGGTGAGACATAGAGCTGTAAAATCATCAGAAATTCAATAAATACAATACTTATCTCGAATATAACACGTACATAACTAGCACAGCTGACACAGGATTGTTCTTCATGTTATTAATATTATTATTATTATCATTATACAGAAAAAAAGGGAACATGTGGTCAGTCAGATTTAAGAGAAAAATCTCATGCATAGTTTACATAAAAATATTTAGTTTCTCATCAGAACATGATTTCATTGCTTACACTAACTGTAATTTAAACAAAAATCTAATCTGCTAGCTTGGCTTATGCAGACAGTGTGATCTTTTGACCTAGTATTAACATGAACGAATCACGTCCTGTAGCCTCGGCACAGTGGCACATCAGGTAGCGTTGCTGCCTCGCAGCTACAGGGTCCTGGGTTTGTTCCTGAGTTTGGGTGACTGTCTGTGTGGAGTGACTTGATTTTATTCTAGGCCTTTGAATATACATGATCAAATCATGTTTGGCTGTACAAAACCAGATCGTGCAAACTCCACTAACATTAACACTCCAAGACTGTGTTAAAGCTAGTCAATTCATCCAAACAGAAAGAAGTTAACATATCACGTTCAAGTAAAGTGTAATTTTATTTTTGTGGAACTGATGTACACATTTGAATCAAGTAAATTCAATTAACTTTTTTCCCCAGTGTATTATGATGCTGCTGCTGCTGCTGCTGCTGATGATTATTATTATTATTATTATTTTTTGGGGGTGTTATCGACAGAATAAATGCTGACACAGTATACCTTCAACGTGTAAATTTGCTTTCAGGTTCGAGGAAACAAGTAGTTCCACAGTGAGGGACCGTTATACAGTTGTATAGAGTGTACAGTCATATACAGGGTGTCCCAAAAGTCTCCATACAGAGGGGACTATGTTTGCCAGCACCACGTCGGTTGGGTCTTCGTCAGTGGATGTTCATGGACGTCCACTTCTCGGGTTGGCGCTCAACACTTCCAGGCTTTTCGAATTTGTTAATAAGTTTGGCAAGTGGCATGTGTGATGTGCTCGCCATGTTTCTTGTAAAAGTCTACCACGACCTTGCGACAGCTTCCCGATCCAGCCATGAGAATGATTGACCAAAGAAGAATATATTGTATTCTTAAAGGCTTTCTGAGAAAATTGAAAAATTTTGGAAGACATTTTGCAAAAAAAAAAAAAAAAAAGTGTTCATTTCCTCCATGTATGGAGACTTTTGGGACCCCCTGTAGATATACATATACAGTTTGTATGTTGTACACAGTACATAATGCATTATGATATTTAAAACCATTTATAATGTCGTGTGTTGACTTCAAGCGTTGCCAGTTGACAGACATACTTTATGTGAAAAGCTAACAAAATAATATTACATGTTCTCAGTACATTTACTCTGCCAAAGGTCTTGATTTAATAATCATGATTGGTTTAGATTTACAGTGCTACATGCTTTATGTATCACACTCCAAACGGTCCAGGATTAATGATGCCAACACGAGGTTGTGATTTTACAAATTTGTGATTTTTTTTTTTCCCACAGTTCATGGGAGGTTAGGATCAGGGTCAGAGGTATATTAAACAGCTGTGAATTTACATTACATGTATATAACATCTAGTGGAATCGTCACCTCTCATATCAGAAACCGAGTCTTAATCACAATCACTTACGGGAACGTTCGTGCGACTGATTGTCAGGATTACAATGAGCCAAAACCTATGGAAATCTAATATGTGTATGTTTTTAAACCTCACATGCTCGACAACTGTGAATTTTTGCAGTTCCTGTTTTAATTGTCACTTCATCTTCCCATCCCGTATCTGGACATTCATAGGATTTGCTAGAAAAGAGTATTTATTTTCACACTCTGGCCAGTCCCAGGTTTCCAGCAATGGTGAAAGTCTGTTAACAGTGTAACTCTGTAATCTCTCTCTCTCCCTCTCTCTCTCTCTCTCTCTCTCTCTCTCTCTCTCTCTCTCTCTCCTCCCACTCAGATCTGGAAGCGTGTATTTACATTTTCTTTCACTGGACAAACCTCCTTATTTATAAGTCTGCTGTTGTTGAATAATTTTTGGATTTTGTAATTCTTATAATTTGTAACTCTTTGTCCTGACTGACTTCTTATGCTATATAATAATTCCTTTTTTTTTTTTTTTTAGGTTTATTTCCATAATGAGACTTTTAGATTTGGATTCATTTGCATGGGGAAAATGATAACTGACTGTTTGCATTGTAAAAAAAAAAATAATAATAAAAAAAATAAGGCTGCATCTTACAAAGCTGATGATTCGATTGGTTCAAAAGAAAATCTGATGAAATGGTCACCTGTGTTGCACAGCAGGCTTCATGAGTCACTGCGTGACTAAGTCTCCTTTGCGTTTGACACAAAATCTAAAATAAAAATTAGGAAGTGGCTTTAGGTTAGCAACTTGGCATATCTTGGTGGCCTGTCATCTAAGGGAAAACACAGAGCTAATGTCTCTGAAGTGAAATCGTCAAGGTTAAGCCATAAAAAGATCTGAATTCGTATGCAGATGGAAAATTTTGTTTTGGCCTTATTAGGCACTGGCTGGGGAGAGTAGTCTGAAAACCACACTCGAGTGAAAGTATTCTTATTTTACAGTTTCACAGAAGTAAAAGCAGCCTTCAGAACTAACTTGGGCAATTTAAAGACTATGTCAAAAAAAAACAATGTATTGGTAGTTTGGTTTCAGGTGAATCATTTCTGAACATAACTTGAACAAAAGTCTTATATATATATATATATATAAGTGGCCCCTTTTCCATGGCATTGTTTAGCTATTGGTCAAAATGAGGAAAAAAAAAAAGAAAAAGAAAAAGTTGTTTAACAGATGAGCAGTGAAGCGGCTATGAGATAACACTGTGTCAGTATGTGAGCCTGAATCAGAAATAATAAGGAAGAACCTGTACGCCACGTCTCTTCCTGACCCCTCCCTTTCCCATGACTCGGCAAAAAAAGGGAAAAAAAGAAAAGAAAAAAAAAACACAGGAAGTTGTGTGACTTCCAAGCTGTGCGACACTATATGTCTCTGCATGGTAACTGTTCTTTGTCTGTCTCGTTTTATTTGTGCTAGCGCTTCACTCTGGCAAACCTGATGCCCTCGTCATCTTAACCGGCGTATAATGGCAGGCAAAATCGAGCCCGTATTATAATAGGGATCTTATCTCTATGATTATGAGCGGCAGTGTGTCACGGTGATCCCTTTGTGTACATGAGTAAGTGAACACAGGTGAAGGAGGGGGAAAAAAAATGTCCGACAGACATCTAGGAGCCAAAGCACGTGTGATACAGATATGATGACTATCTGTTTACAGGCTGCTGAAACCCACCTCACAAAAAAAAAAGTGACTGAGGTGACTCATGGCATTGAGACACATCCTGAGACATTAACCCTGTCCTTACACAACCGCAGACAATGTTGTGTGTGTTGACTTAAGGCGCCAACAGTTGACAGACCATCAAAAATAATTCTAACATGATCAGTCATTCTGCCTATGGTTAGCCTCGGTTTATTCTGCTGCACTTTACAGTTACACTTTGGCTCAGTGGCAAACAGATATTACTCAGGCATGGAGTGGGCTTTCACCTGCATGCGAACTTTTATTTGAGTTTCTGTGCAGTCAAAGGGAGTTTCTGCTTAACCTTTTACCAGTACAGTTTGGTACAATTGATTTTGGTCATGGACTGTATGCAATCGATGATATACATAAGATCATAATACATACTCCTAAGATCATAATCACCACCAACTCCACAACCGCTTGAGCCAAGTAGCCCCTGTCCTGTCTCCTGCTTTTTATTAGGCTGACTAAGGTCATTATCTTGAGGCAGTAGTCTGTCTGCCTTTTGTTTATTCACTTCCAAAAGTGCCAGTAGTTAGAAAGAGGGAGGGAGGGAGGGAGGAAGACAGAGGAAGTCAGGAAGAGGTAGAGAGAAGAGAGAAACTGTCTCGGCCTCAGTGAGAGTGCTCACTGCCCGGGGCGACACATACACGCCCTGACATGTTGAGCTGCCTCTGCTCTCCCTCCTTGTGGCTTTGTCCGGCACTGTGTAAATAAAAGTCATGCAGTCGGGTGCTGCTGCAATGAGAATAGACTTCACTCAGCTCGGTCTGAACCTCTGAAACGCCCCCGACATACTCCCCCCCACACGCTCTACCCTCCCTTCATGCTTTGCCCCAGGCATGATGTAAGAATTAGACACTCGCAGCACTGTAACCATTTAAACATTCACCACGGTGCTTATTGTTCTCAGCAAACTGTTCAACTTCACCTCATGCACTGGCATATGACTCGCCCCAGAACAACACCTCAAACTATTCAATTTAACGAAGGTTTCATTAGCTTGAGGCAAGCAAGCACACACAGCATGGAAGGATGTTAATATGCATCACAACATGATCTCACAATTGCAAATTCATACCAAAAAAAAAAAAAAAGTGTTCCTCCGTTTTTTTTTTGGATAGTTCACTTCCTGGATTCTTCACATCCTGAAGGAGCGCTACATGGAACCCTTTCTGAAACACACTTATGTATGTCTTAAAGAAGCTTTAAGGGTTGACCAGAGGGACAAATCTTTATAATATTCTTCTGCTTTTCATGGAAGATTGGTTTGGGGTTTTCACACTGCGAGTTTTCTAGCCAGGAGCAAACAAGGGAAAAACAAGCGAGACAGACAGTTTAATGGTGGAATTAGACACTGCATGAACAAGATAGATGTTCAGGAGGAGGAAAGTGCACCTCGGATGTATCTTATTTCAGAATCATTTATTAATATCTCAGTCATTCACAAGAAGACTGAGCTGTGGGCAGCTTTTACTACGTTTAAAATAATTTCAGTGTAGTACATGTAGTTTCCCGAGACGTTTCGGACAAAAATCCTTCATCTGCTGTGTAAGCAACGTGGCTCTGTAGCTGTAGGAGGTGAAACGAGTTGATATTCCTCGGAAGCACTTTGTTTGTGAAACTAATTAAGGACTTGTCTTTGAAATGTCCGGTTTCTCTGGAAACTTTGTGTACTACACTCATCTTTAGCTGTACACTGCCAGTCAGAAGGTTTTGAATGTCTGTCTATGTATCTATCTATCTGTCTGCATTCTTAATACACCAAGGGTACAAAACTAAGTGTGTACGTGTGTTAACTTTCCACTGCATATATTACGAGGACAGAATGAAACAATCCCCTACACAGCCCAAAGTGTCATTCTCATCCATGCTCTATCCCGGGTGTCTGACTCATCCCTGAAGATCAACAAAAGGGCTGCTCCTTCAGCCTTGGGGTAAAAGCACTTGCTAAACCCTGTGCTTTTTTTTTTTTCCAGCTTGTTATGTAACTTCTTAGCACTGAAATATAAGAGTTCATTTCCAATCATTTCTATTTCATTCATTCCTTTCTCTGATAATCGACTACATACGATACGTCTTCAACAAGCGGCAGGGCCACGGATCCTTCCTGTCATGCTGCCTCGTTAAGTTAGGCTTCGGACTTTTTTCGAGTCTTCAACTGTCCAGTTACAGTGAACCTGTCCCTACTATAGGCTCAGATTCCTGCTTGATATGGTCTTGATATGCTGTTGTAGTTCATCCGCATCAGGTTTTGATAGGTCGTGCATTCTGAGATGCGTTTCTGCTCACCGCAGTTGTAAAGAGTGGTTATTTAACCTTCTTGTCAGCTCAAACCAGTCTGGCCATTGTCCCTTGACCTCTCTCATCAACCAGTCAATTTCAGCCACAGAACTATCGCTCATTCTAGCGTCTGTTGCGTGCGAAGGAGCCACCAGTTTCTGAAATGCTCACACCCTGTCATACTGGCACCAACGTCCATGCCACTGCCAGAGTCACTGAGATGAGCTTTGCTTTATGTGAACATTACTTGAAGCTCCTGTCCTGTATCTGCATGATTTTATGCATTATGCTGCTTCTATAATAATCGTTCTACATGATTAGATAATTGCTTGAATTGAACAGGGATACAAGTGTTCCCATTAAAGTGGGCTGTGTGTGTGTGTGTGTGTGTGTGTGTGTGTGTGTGTGTGTGTGTGTGTGTGTGCCAGTTTGAGTGGAATCAGCAGTTATGGGGAAAGCACATAAGGGTCACAGTCTATTTTACAGACTTTGCTGAAGTGCCTTCTGTAAATGTGTAGTAATTTTAATGATCATTCATCTCTAGTTATGTTCCTTTTGTGCAGCGAAGCCAGAAATTTGGTCGCAAATATGTCGACCGCAACGGAAAAATGATGTGACTGAAACAGTACGATAGTGTGATTTATGGCGATTTCATATTGTGTCTTTTTTTTTTTTCTTTCATCTTTATATTGAGGCTGTAGTTTTTTTGGTGTATTGCTCCTGTTCTGGCATTTTACTTCTATTGTATTTGAAGACTATAAACAATGACTTGAGTTGAATATGCTGACTAGACTGCTTTGTTTTGTGCTGGTTATGGTGACTGCAGCTTTGCGTGTGTTATCTCTCACCGCTCATGGTCTCTAGGGGGGAGGCTAACAAGCCTGGTCAGAGTGGCCAGATCCCTGATCAAAGCAAAGGACTGGAACAACGCCTACATCGGGATTTTGTTCAAATACATGTCTATGTACAAGGTGAAGAAAAATGGAGTCTGTCGTCTTCTTAGCTCAGAGGTTAAACGTTATAAGAACTTAAGAGCTGGACAAAGTTTAAGTCTAAGGTACATATGTTCAACTAAACTTTCATGTGGCTAAACATCACAGTATCCCATTAAAAACACTGCAAAAAGACTGAATATTGTCAAATTTATCTAGCATTTCTTACTTTAAGATTTTTCTTTTCACTCATTTCAAGGCAAAATTGCCAGCCAATAGCACAAGAATATTTCAAGCTTGAAAAAAGTAACAAAGAAATGAAATTGCAATAAGTTGAAATCATCTTATGTTTGGTTTATTGTAATCTTATAACAGATAATACTAAATACATAATACTTTTGATTTGAGATATTTTCCAGAGTACGGTGAAGCCTAGTGAACTGGACAAACCACCAGAATCTTAAAAGTCCATCCATGTCACATACCTTCAGCCTGAAACTAAACATGAAACAACTCTTTAACAACCATATAATTTTAAAACTGAGCCGATTTTTAGGTTTGAACTAATATTTCTCATATTATATTATTATAGTCGATACAATATATCAAATATAATACATAATATAATATAATATAATATAATATAATAATTTGATATTGCTTTTAACCCTTTCATGCTTCGTGTCCACATTCAATTTAAGCATCTTTTTTTTTTTTTAAGTTTTAGAAAAATCTAAGATGTAAATCAACTCCAAATCACTTGGGAGAATTACTGTAAATTAGCAAAAACATCTGTGACTATTTGTTATTCTCAGTCTTCACCTACTTTCTACATGAAAAAAAAATGTAAGTAAAAATGCTTTTGTGCCAGACTCCACTAATCACCTTCAATAAAAAAAAATAATAATAAAAAAAATGGTTTGTTTGTTTTTAATTAATGTTGGTTTGGGGGATTTTTTTTTTACCTTCTTGCATCATTCAACAGTCTTAATCTTAATGAGTCTTAATTAGTCTTTGTCCTAAAATTCAGACATGATATTGTCTAATGTTAATGTTGAATATTGTACATTTTTGGACATTTCTAATTATTATTATTTCAGGCATATTATTATTATTATTTTTTTTTAAAAACTTTTTTACCTACAGACAGTCCTTTCAATATAAGTAACCCAGTCCAGACTTTTCAGTCAGTAATATTCAACAGAATCAAAATTCCAATACAACTTTAAGAGGAAGAAAAAAAAAAAGAATCTAGATATGCATATAAATACAATAGATGTAAGAAGTTTACACCCCCCTGTTAAAATGGCAAGTTTTTGTGAAGTAAAAAAATGAAACTAAGATAAAACATCTCATCACTTCCCACCTTCAATGTGATATTTCAAAGTATATAAATAAAGATCAGAAAATGTTGTAGGGGAAAAAAGGAAAAGTGAAAAAAAAACTTACCATAATCTGGTTGCATAAGTTTGCACACCCCTGAACTAATATGTTGTTGAAGCACCTTTTGTTTTTATTACATCACTCAGTCTTTTTTGGGTAAGAGTCTACCAGCGTGGCACTTCTTGACTTAGCAATATTTCCCACTCTTCCTTCCAAAAACGTTGATTGTTGTCACATGTAGAGAGGAATCAGTACTTGTCAGATATTCCTGCAGCTCCTTTAATGTTGCCGTGGGTCTCTTGGCAGCCTCCCTGGTAAGTTTTTATCTTGTCCTTTTGTAAATTTTGCCATAATGTCCTGTTCTTGGTAATGTCACTGCTCCATGGTACAGCTAATGTTTTGGAAACCCCTCTCCTGGTCCTCAACAGTGAGACCCTGTACAGGCTCTTTGTAATCTCTTTGTGGACCATGGCTTCAGCAGTCAGATGTAACCAAGAGGATGTGAAGAAAATCTCACAGAAACAGCTGTATGAAGACACTGAAGACAGCTGTATGATAATTACTTTTGAACATGAGATTGAATGTGATTTGTTCATCTGAACACAGCCACACCCCCCAATTATAAAAGGGTGTGCACACTTATGCACACTTGACCTTTTTTCCCCCCTATTTCTTCCTAAAAAAAATTTTTTTTTCACTTCATTTTATATGTTGTAATTTCACACCAAGGGTGGAAAAAGTTCTGACATGCTTTATCTTAGTTTCTTTCTTTCTTTTTTTTTTATTTTTATTTTTTTTTAAAAACTTCAAAAACCTGCCATTCTAACATGGGCATGTAGACTTTTTTTTATATCCACTGTAAGTTATGCATGAAAGGGTTAATGAGAAGAAGAAAGAAATGCCATGGTGTTGAAATATGGCGGATGCTGTGTTTTCAGCCTGGAAACAAAATGTGATGACTCACGTCATACAGACTGATGTCGACGCTGCTCGCTCGCTCGCTCACTCACTCACACACACACACACACACACACACACACACTCCTCTCTTTGAACCTCTGAACAATCTACACAGCACACACATTTCTAATTAATTCACTTCAAAGGCTTATTGTTTCTTACGATGAAATCTACAGTTGCTGGCTTGTTCAGAAGTAGGTATTAACTTGAATTGGTTTGCACATGCAAAATGTTTACTGCCAAGTAAAAAAAAAAAAAGGGGTGTGACTGATACTAATTAGTAGCCAAATTATGTTTTAAAGGAATACTAAAGGTTATAACAATCAAACTAGTGCAAATATATAAGTATTAGTATTATATTTCCGTGTGTTTCCCCTCTTGTTACTGTTTTTTTTTTTTTTTAAATAATTGAAATTTGAGATCTTAAAGCTTTCGACTGACTAATTTTAAATCATCTTTGCTAACTATTTATGCTCCAGATGTGGAAATTCACTTTATTAAATTGGCTCTAATTTATAAAAATAAATCAGAAATGGTGAATCAGGCGGAAAATCCTGTTTTGTTTATCCATTTTATACTTCAAGCAGCATTTAGGTTGACTAGCTGAAGCCACCTGAACTTTATACCTGCTTAAAATAACCCTGCCTAGATCAGCCAATTAGCAGACTGCAGTACACAGTGACTCACTGCTCTGGTATACCTGCACACACTCACGTTGTCCAACTGATCCCTCAGCAGTGCGGATGTACACCAAGCACGCACACATGGGTTGGTCCTGGGCTGATTTTCAAAGGAAATGTACTTCTTGATGACTATACCAGCAATGGACATATGCATTCGTAAATAAGTAAAGGCTTTTACACAAATAATGAATATCAATCATCATTCAAATCAATAAATTACACATGATCATATATTTGTAATAAAAAAAACTTGAAAAACAGCAAAAGGGCTTTTTATAAGGCCAGTAAAAGGTAAGTACTGTGTGAGAAGTGTTTCAGGAGGAACCTTCAGGCCCTGGTGGTGTACTTGTTGACACTTCCTGGTGGGGATTTTTCAGGAGGAGTCCTGAGGTGACAGATTGAGTAGACCCATGGGATGACTAACACCTCTGGAAAGTACACAGCATTCCCATCAGCAAGCCACTGCCCCAGGGTGAATCAGGGGGCAAACAGCCCACAGGTGAGCAGGGTCATTGCCCTCAAGGAGTCTAAGGCGGGCTGGCGTGATTTGAGGTTTTTTTTTTTTTAAAAGGTATAATTCACCCAGAATTGCTGACACTGAATAATGATGGATCGAAGCAAATGACGGTGAGTCAGCGTAATTTAGATCTTACCTTTCATTTGCTGCTTGTTGTTTTCCACTGATGGTTAGTGACAATACATCTCGACTTTTTTCGAAGATGGAGGTTTTTATTTGCACTTTGCAAACTAGACATGAGAGCTTCGCCACTAAAAACTGAGCTAACAATCAGGGTTTTTTTTTTTTCTTCTTTTTTCTTGTTTTCTTTGTGAGATTCCAGACGGCTGCTCAGTCAGCAGCCATTTCTGTCAGTACGTATTTGATTTGTAGTGTTATCAAATGCAAAGAAACACAGAAAAGATGTGTGGAAAGTGTATCTCAATTTGTCCAAACAATGGCAGAAATTAAGACCATATATTTACTCTTTGTAAGGGGTTGAATGACACACTTTTTCCATTACAACAGGGAGGGGCACTTCTTGCGCCTATCCTCCTTTGAGTCTGATGAGACCAGAGAGAGAGAGAGAGAGAGAGAGAGAATGAGAATTGAAATATCTATCTATCTATCTATCTATCTATCTATCTATCTATCTGTCTGTCTGTCTGTCTGTCTGTCTGTCTAAATCGCCCATAGCATTGTGTGCAAATGTATGAGTGCATGGTGCCCTGTGATGCACTGGTGTCCTATCCATCTTATTTTCTTGCCTCCTGTGTGCTTGTTTGTTTGTTTCTTTAAGTAATGGACCCATGACGAACCCACACATAATATAACACACCAGTTAACCAAGGAAATGATTCATTATGTGCTCCACAATGTCCCATCAAGGATGAATTCTCCTGCCTTGCGGTCAGTGTTACCAGAATAAGCTCCGGATTCACTGAGACCCTGATCACTTACTGAAGATGAATGAATGAATGAATGAATGAATGAATTGGTATGGTTATTTACCAGTGAAAAATATGAAATTAAAGTGGAATTATGGACTTAAACCAATAATGTGTCGACTGTCATTTTTTGAAAGAAAAGAATAGAAAACTGTATACTTGTTTGTTTTCCATTGTCATTACAATTTGAATAAAATCTGTTCCCATTACTAGTATTATGGTTAGAATAAAAGGCTTTATCTGATAAAAAAAAAGGTTTTATTATTAAGATTTTAATGTAGACTAGACACAGTAGGCCTAGAAACTGAACTATACAGGAAGACTTATATTAAAATTATCAGTGGAACCAGTGAAAAGAAGAGACTAGATTACAATACGGCCTGCTGAGGGATATCCACGTAAACAGTAGAAACACCTAGAAAGCAGACGATGATGATGGCGATGATGATGATGGCGATGATGATGATGACGATCAGCTGAATCAGGTGTTAAAACATGGAACACTAAACTTTGTGCTTTGACCTTCGTACTTCTTCTGTACACTACTGGAAATGAAGTCAGGAATACTTCAGTGGTATTAAGCCAAATACAATAGTTGAACGGTTTCTCACTTCCTATTTCCATGGGTTTCTCTTTCACTTTTGGACCTTCCTTTCACCTCTCTCCAACCACCTTTATTTACATAAACTAACTCATACTAACTGAGGAACTTCACTGTACCTTGATTTTTTTTTTTTTTTTTTTTTTTGCAATGACGTTTTGCTTTGTTCCAAAAACCACACTCCTGAAACCACGCATTCAGATTTGGAAATGTAACACTATTCGCTTCACTTCTGCATCAGGGCACCGAATTTTAGTCTTAAAATTTGTCACTTATCCTTTTAGTCTTAAATTGAATCCCTTATCCTTAACTCATGGTGTTGTGTTCACTTCCCAAGCAGTGAATTGAATTGTCTTCAGTGTGGTGATTTAGGGTCAGAGTCAGTCAAATACCTGTAAGTAATTTTAATATCAGTCTGATTTCTCAGATAGAAAGCTAGCGTGGACTTAAATAAATGACAAACATTTAGATGGTTACCATCTAAGAGGATTTTAGTAAGAGGATTTAGGACACTAAATGTGAACTTCTGTGGGTAAACGTATGTGCATATTAATATATAATATCATTTATTTTGAAATCTTGGGATCTTAGGATTATTCGTTTAGGATTATTTATTGTTACATGTTACTACAGACCAGCCTCTATGGATACCGCAAATAAATGACTTCTAACCAAAACCAAGCTACATAATGCTTACCACAAAAGGGAAAAAATGAGAACAGCTTAACAAAAATTGTGGTGCTTGCCATCGCTGTGTAAAGTGCACAGCCGTAAAGTGTAGACCAACTACTGACACAAAATACTGGTAAGTCAGTAGGTGGAAATGATATTGCTAAATAAATAAATAAGCCATCTAGAGGTTGATATCCTTGAAGAAGCCCATAAGAAGACCACAGAAACTTTTATTTAGTAAATAAGTAATTGAATTGAATTGAATTTTTCTTTCCCTTACATTTGCTTGAGCATTGTCACAATCAGGAAGTCCTTCAAATGTCTAGATGTCTACTTTTCTGCATATACTTGCATATTTCGCTGTGATCCATGTCAAATTGGTACACGTGTGTTCACGTAGCATCACTGTGGCATCATGGGTAGCGTTGCCTCTTCACAGCTCCAGGGTCCCTGGTTCGATCATGAGTCTGGGTTACTGTCTGTACAGAGTTGATGTTGCATGCTCTGCTAGTGTCCTCCCATCTCCCAGAAACATGCCAGTAAGTGGATTGGCTAAGAGAAATTAAGTATGTGAGTGTGGCACATGTGAACATGGCACAATGCAAATGACTGGCGTCCCAACCAGGGTGTCTTCTGACCTCTCGCCCAGTGTCCTCGGGATAGACTCTGGATCTGCCATTTCTTCCATTTTTTAAGAAGGTTGGTCTGTCAGAAGGTTGTTCTGTGATGGAGCTTTACTGCTGCATTCTACATATATACAGTTTTATTCTCTACAGAATACAGTGTACAGTTGTGGCCAGAAGTGTACATACACCTAGGCTTAAGACATTCAAACTCGATTTTTCACAACTCCACACATTTCATGTGACCATACATTTCCTGTGTTAAGTCAGTAAGGGTATCTACCTTAGTTCCATAGGCGGTTGTTTCAAAATAAGAGCTAAGAGACGGATTATTTCAGTTTTTATTTACAATATCAGATTTTCAGTGGTTCAGAAGTTTGCATGTACCTTGTTAGTACTTAGTGACGTTGCCTTTTAATTGCTTAACTTGAATCAAGTGCTTGGGGTAGCCTTCAACAAGCTTCTCGCGATACTTCGCTGGAATTTTTGCTCATGCCTCCTGACAGAACTGGTGTAATTCAGTCAGGATTGTGGGCCTCCTTGCTCGCAACATGCTTTTTCAGTTCAGTTCACAACCTTTTATGAGATACAGGTCAGGGCTTTGTGATGGCCCTCCAATACTTTCCCTTTGTTTTTGTTACAACTTTGGAGGTATATTTAGGATCATTGTCCTGCTGGAAGGACCAGTTGGGACTAAGATTTAACTTTCTGGCTAAATTCTGGCTATTTCTAGATAATCTTCCCTCCTCATGATGTCATCTGTTTTGTGAAGTGCACCAGTCCCTTTTTGAGCAAAACACCCCCACATGATGCTGCCACCCCCAAGGTGGCATGGTGTTCATTGGATTAAATCCTCACCATTTTTCATTCATACATAATGCTGAACATTATGGCCAAGTTTTGTCAATAAAAAGGCTGGGTCTTCATCCTGGTAATCACCTGCAAACCTTATGCCAGTAAGGCATCTGTACAAGCAATTGTATGCAAATATTAAACTATTGGAACCACATAGACATTGTAGCATTCAGAAAGGAAGTACAAAGTAGCTATATAGAGAAGGACATGGTGGCTTAGTGGTTAGCACATTTGCCTCACACCTCCAGGGTTGGGGGCTCAATTCCTGCCTCTGCCCTGTGTGCACAGAGCCTGCATGCTCTCCCTGTGCTTTGGGGGTTTCCTCTGGGTACTCCAGTTTCCTCCCCCAGTCTGATGACATGCACTGTATTTATTTTATTTTTTATTTATTTGTATAGCGCTTTTAACAATGGACATTGTCACAAAGCAGCTTTACAGAAATAAATGGATTAACA
>CM074918.1:23970712-24003062 GCA_037576815.1 Pangasius larnaudii | reverse complement strand
ATATACACACACACACACACACACACACACACACACACATATATATACACACATATATATATATATATATATATATATACACACACACACATTCAGAATTATGTATAATGTCAAAGAGCTTCTTTAAAGTAGACACAAGTTAGGCGTTTTTAGAAAGATGAAAAAGAAGCTTTTATTTACAGCAGTATTGCACAAGTTCAGCACAGCAAAGTTTCAGTGCAACAAAAAAATGTAAAAAAAAAAAAAAAAAAAAAAAAGAACCAAAGGAAAACGTTTTGCTACAAACGTACTGGGTCTGTGAGGTGGATCAGTTAATTTGCAGGTAATGAGACTGAATCTATTAAAAAATCCAGTGAACTGGAATGCAGATCAGCTTGAAGTTTATCTTCTGTGAAAATGTTTGTTCTGGGGAAGAAAAAAAAAAAAGGGCACAAATATTTTGACATGAAATATATGACATTTCCAATACCGGGAGTTTGATTCTACACCAATCTTCATATGATTGTGCATGCGTAATGCATAGATATTGAAGAACACAATGCAAATGTCAACATTTACATACAGTACGTCGAAACGTGTTCTTTGGTTTGAGTGGTAAACCTGAAACGGTCAAAGGCAAGCTAAAAAAAAAGAAGCTTGTTGTCATTTTGATAAGAAATTCAATTTTGAATGAAAGAAATGATGAAAACGTGATGGAAACGAGATGCCCCTAATTGCATTTTAACAAGTGGATTGTGGGTGTCGTTAATACCTGCCAATTCTTCTGGGTGTCTTTTGTCATCAGTTAACATATCTAACATAATTAACATATTAGTTGTTAAGTGCCAAGAATGTAAGTGTAGAATATGACCCATCTTTTGAAATGCTAAATGCAATACTGGGAAAAATGGCAATGCGTAAAAAACGTTTGGGTAGAGCCATGGACTGGATCATGAAGAAAGCCCATTTTGTTTAAAACTCCACAGGTATAAATCCCCTGAGTCACTGAGGCTATTTTTAGAACACCATTACATCACTTTTCTTGAATCCAGACTCGGCGATTAAGGCTGTTCTTGGTCAAAAGTCAGCAAGAAACAAAACCTCACTTGAAAATCCCCTGAATAGCTTTAATCTCACACACACAATTAAAAGTGGACACACCACCCACGATGAAATGCCCAATACAACCACAGCTGACCAACCGCACGTGTATTATTAAACCTTTCACTCATGAAATTACACCATGGGCCAAATTTA
Source organism: Pangasius larnaudii (assembly GCA_037576815.1). Classification (NCBI taxonomy): domain Eukaryota; kingdom Metazoa; phylum Chordata; class Actinopteri; order Siluriformes; family Pangasiidae; genus Pangasius; species Pangasius larnaudii. Next base: position 24,001,826 of record CM074918.1, on the reverse strand, counting down.
AAACAATTAAAATCATTTGCTAAAAATAAAAGTTCATCCAAATCACTTAAAGGTGGAAACCTGTCTGTCTCGTCTGTCCTTAGAAAATTTCAGTCACTCACTTTCATTCATTTTCACCAAAGGGGAAAAAAAAAAGACTGCCTTGTGAGGGTGTGTGTTGTATTTCGTCAGTATTAAATCACTTGGCCTCGAAACATGAAAGGGCATGAAGCCAAGGCTAACGTTTCTCTGGCAAATAACAGTGCGAAAATCACACGCGTGCTACGGGTTGGCTGTCCCTCAGGTTTCTGAAAAGCCAGAAGGCGAAATTAACAAGTCGCTGAATGTCTGACCTGGTGTGTTTCTGTAGCTCTCATAAGCTGCTCAGAACCAGTTGGAGATTTCCTTGTTTCCACCAAGATCTTCAGGCAACACATGAATAATCAAATAATCCCGTGTAACGTTATGTGTAGACTATTCAAACAGAAGTGCAAATTTTGAGTTAATAAAGAAGGGCAGGCAGAACTGCAACATTACCGCTAACTAATCCACTTCCATTAAAAACAATACAAAACACAACTTAAATACAACAGTGGCAAATAAATACAGAACATAGGCAAGTTTAAAGGAATACATAGTTAAAATTAAAATAACAACAAACAAACAAACAAAAAAACTGCGAATGGGCACTGAAAGGGAAAGATTAGAGCACTGAGGCCATGAAGGCACGTTTTCAACACGTCTTCACTTGGCGAAAAACGGAAAAACTCCAGAGACACGCAGAGGCCTCACCACCTTCTCGACCCAGTGTTTTAATGGCTCAGCTTCCATGTTTATGCAGGAAACATAGCTGTCTATGACTCCAGGTTACATCCCAGAATTCCCCACCCAATTCCAGGCATCCAGATCCAAATTCTTCTCTGGACAGGGAATGTCGGCGTCAGCGTGCAGTTGAAAGAGGAACAGATACTCTCATAGTGAGATAGAGGCAGAGAGAGAGAGAGAGAGAGAGAGAGAGAGAGAGAGAGAGAGAGCAAGCACAGTTTCTGATGTTGTGTATTTACATATCTACATTCGGGTGCTACTTGTCTGCTGGGTGTTCTCTTTGTCCATCATCTTTGTCTCAGGAGGAATTGTAATAGCCGTCCAATCAGGAGCCCCACCCACAGCATGATGGCGGGCTCGTTCTGGGCCTGCTGAGGGGCTGCGCCACCATTTCTTTCTGCCTGTTGAGAGGAAAAACATTTGTGTCAGCGTGTGTATACTGTGATTCATTAAATAACTCACAGAAGTTCTTCAGGAATGGCTGAGTGAAGACGGTGCGTGATGAACGCTTCTGGGATTTCTCAGAGGGCTTATTTGTGTATTACAGCCTTCTGTGATATCAATCACAGGTTAATGTTGTGGTCAATGTTATGATAATGATTATGAAATTACATATTGATTTATTAAATAGCTTTATTAAACATACATACAGTTTTAATCCAGTCATCCAACCATGAGAAATCTAAACAATAAAATATCACCTCAGACACACACCTGTTAAACGCTTAGTTTAAACACACACACACACACACACACACACACACACACACACACACACACACACACACACACACACACAGAGAGAGTATACCATTGATGTAAACTGCAATCACGTCCTCCAAGGATTAAGAACATTTCACATCACACCTACACCATTTTCACTGCTCTACTTGTCCATGATGAGGAGGTTTCAGGCTTATACTAAATCTGTCAGAATTAAAGTTGACTTGATGGTGGAGTGGCTGGTCGCTTTATGTCCCAGGGCCCCCTCATGTCTGTGTTACCTTCTGGCTGTCCCTTTTAGTTATTGCTGTAATACCTAGTCCCTGCTTGCACAATGTACACACGCTAATCCCGAGTTACCACTGATCCTGACTCCTTCTGCTCTCCGGACCTGCCTGCTCCACCCTGATGCCCCACATACACAGACACTTCCTTGGATAGCCTAAATACTGCAATTGCTAAGAACAGTTTACATTCAAGTCTCCATCAGTGAACAGTTAATAACTTCAGTCATGATCCAACAGACTTGCTAGAGTTAAAACTCTAATGATGCTCATACTCAAGTTCCTGTTAACACACTTAGCAGTATTTGACTACAGTATACAGTTAAAGACGAGAAATTATTTATGATCACACTATCCGGTGTCACGCAGAAGAGGATGGGTTCCACTCAAGGTTTGTCCTCTCAGGGAGTTTTTCCTTGCCACCATCGCCTCTGGCTTGCTCATTAGGGATAAATTTAAGAATTTAAATTTACATTTTATATCCGGATTTCTTTAAAGCTGCCTGTTGTTAAAAGTGCTATATAAAGAAAAATCACAACACTAGCTTCTAGTTTCATGTCATTATCCCACTCAGGGCTCTTGTGATCACGGTCAGCTAGCAGTGTTTCAGACAATAAAACGGAGTCTCATTGTTAAAGACAGCTTGGCTTTGTGAGATCTGGCAGCAGTCAGGCTGAATCAGGTGGCCTCTTCGAGCCCTTGCTTTTGGCGTACTTTCACACCGAGCACACACAGTGACCCCGATAAGAACAGGGCATTTCCCCCTGGGGACTCTTGGCAGGAACTAGCGAGGAAACACACTCCAGAATGAAAAAAAAGGAAAAGAAAAAAGCCTTTCCTGTACCGAATAAAAGAAGGATGAAAAACACCAAGCTCGAGAGGGCTGCCTCTACTTCACCTCCAGGATAAGAATCGTTTGCCTCAGGCTAATAAGGTCAGCTATAAGAGCTAACAATCAAGGACGAATAATAAAAAGAATTCAATCTGGATTAAGGCAGGTGCAAATGCCTGGAGAGGAAAAAACAGGAAAACGAGAGGATACTGACTTGCAGCATGTGGTCTGAATTAGCCTCGATTATTCCTCTTGGCTAAAACGCGATTTTTTTAATAAACAAATACAGCGGGTGAAAAATAAGAGGGGGGTTTGATTCAGAAAAAAAAAAGGCCAGCCAAAAACCACAACATGCCCAAGAAGTGATTGTGTGCTCAGCCAGAGGAAACAGGTGAGGAGGAAGTGGAGTAAAATGGAGGGACATTTAACCCTGTGGTGTGGCACAGAGACAGAGGGAGCGAGTAAGAGAGTGAGTGAACCGCATCAATACCCTGAATGACTGCGTATGCCAAAGGAACAGTTTAAGTTTGAACACATCGCTCAATGTCAGTCGGGTCCGCGCTGGATTACTGAGATGCGGTGCCAAGTCACACATCACTTTCAGCCAATGGCTTTCAACCCAGATTTACAATCAAACGACCAGGAAACATAGAAATAAGTGCACACGCGTCGACTTTTTGAGAAAAAGCTACACCTCACATGCCAACATGAGCTATATGAAGCCATTTTACTTTGCTCTACTCTCATGTTACCAATCAAAAACTACCAAGATCCAATGAACAAGACACAATCAAGCCCAACTGCATACGCTTTCTTTTACTATCATACACACACGCAAACATTTGGGTATTTTGGTAAGTAACGTCTCAGTTCAATCGGTTCAATCTGCTCTTCTGCTGAGACAGCATGCAGTCCCAGTTCAGAGCCAAATGACAGGGGGAGCATCCCTTTAATCAACTCCAATTAACTTCCATACCACTGTGTAAACAAGAGACAGAGAATCACGGCTACAGTCAAAGACCACTTCTTTTTAAGCCTCACTATATGTACACGGCGCATTTCTAGACCGTATATATGATCAGCTCTTCGCCAAATAACTGCAGTACAATACTAGAATACAAACAGTAAAGTGCAGGGAGAGGGAGAGGGAGCGATAAAGAAGAAAATAGTGGTTAAGCATGTCAGAGTCACTCACTCATAGTCATTTCTCAGAGAAAACTGGAAGCTGGTGCGTGAGACCACATGGAAGAAAAGCAGAGAAGCCACAAGCACACGAAGCCAGAGAACTGCAAAAACACTCAGCTCCGACCAGCTAACTGCCACGGTATGGACGAAATGACACTTTTTCTAATATATTCAGAGATTTATTAAGGCTGTTTTAGCAGAAACAGCTTACTTTGTTCAAAAGAAAGTTAGTGCATTTAAATGATCCCTTATCCCTGGAAAACGTTAGCTTATTATTCAGTTATTCATATTCATTTTATTTGATAGCTGCTATGAATTATTTTTTTAAAAATCCTTTTTTTTAGTGGCATGGTTACGAAAGTAAAGTAAATCTGGGGGTAATTATACACAATTTAATAACGATACTTAACCTGTAAAAGCTATTTGTTGACTTTACTCAACTGCCTTGTCTACAGTCGTTTAAGCTGTTGTGACTGGCAATGGCTGATTTACGCTCCATTAACTGGTACAAATTACAGCAATAATTTACAACCAACTCCAATTAATTAAACCATATCTCCAAAATCTGAGTAAATCCATGACGCCTCTAGAAGACAAAATGCATCAATAACACCGTGCAGTATGTATAATTCCTTTATCTTAAACGCAATAATGGCAGCACGATCGTTACACGTACAGACAACGCACAGACAATAACAGACTATTTTCTTGATGGACTGTCTAATACTTCGCTTTAACCTTGATAAATGTAAGTCTCCTCGCGCTTGTAAAGCGTTAAGTGTCTTGCCAGAGACAGAGTGCTAGTTATGCACTGCCAAACAACCTGTTCGAACATAAATGCCTTCACCCATCATCCCCTGAGAGGTGGCCGCCTGAATAAAGAAACGTCCACAGGCACAAAGGAAGACGCTGTTCTGCTTCTCAGGGGGGAAGAAGATGTGCAACAAAAGAGCACTGATGCACATCGCTGACAAAAGTCAACAGTGTGACTAGTGGGATCCAGACGACAGAGTGGGCTTGAACGGTGCCACCAACTCTGAGGCCACACATCTGCTCTGCATTAGTGCGTAGCTTTCTTACTATACTGCAGTGTCGCACAGCTCGCGCTGCTAGCTCTCAACTAGGGATTCGGAAACAGAGCTGCGAATAATACAGCGCCGTGGCAAGATGGGCTCCAAGCAAAAATGTTTCCTATCTACTCTTTTGAATTCAAGCCGAATTCATAATTGATCAATGGTAAAGTAATACTGACGTGACCCGTGGTGTAGCAACTGAGTGGTGAAGGAGGCCATCATGGTCTCACGCCTGTGTGGGTGTAAACTTTTCGCATGAGCACACTCCTATGCACAGACAGTGAAAAGGAAAGTGCTCGCAGTTATAGACTTCGTTGCGATTTCATTCTAATCATCCTGCAAATTTTACGTGAGACCTATCAGGAGGTTGCGATAGGATCGCGATCCGCAACCTATCTTCGATCACGAAAAGCACAAATGAACAGCATTGATTTATTCGGTGTCGTCATGGTACACCTCTTCTATTCATTCCTTTGCTTTTCATGGGAACACATGCATGAAGGCACCGAAGAAAGCTCTGGAAGTAGGTCAAGTGACATTTATCCCAAAACAAAACAAAGCAGTGACATCACGCACGTGTGAGATTAAAAATGAACTAAACAGTAGGTTTAAAAAAAAAAAAAAAAAAAAAGTCCAAACCCATCCATTTTAAACTTTCACTGGACAGAATACTTGATTCTGACCCTGACTAGGAGCAGATCTTAGCTGAGACTCGAGTGCGTCTGCATGGCGCTGAGCAGAATGACCAAGTGGATAATTAGAGCCCGGAATCTAACCACAGGGTAAACATTATAAAGTCAACTCGTCCCGGTCACATACAAACCCTGCCATGCAACACGCTCGGCCTCTACTAACTAGCAACTACTAACTCCTCTGCACAACAGCAGTGGGAACATGTTATTGTGGCTGTTAAGTTAGCTCTGAGATGGCAAAAAAAGAGAAAAGATCAAGATATCACTTGCCTTCTTTGGAGCCATGTTCTAAAAGACATTTAAAGTCTAGGAATGTAATGCTCTCTTATATACACAGAAACTTCTAATGTCCTACGACGGAGATGTAATCATAACAAACATCCTTACTTCTGAAAGTGAGTGAGTGAAGTGACGTGTGGCCAAGTGTGGTGACCCATACTCAGAATTTGTGTTCTGCATTTAACCCATCCAAGTGCACGCACACAGTAGTGAACACACACCCGGAGCAGTGGGCAGCTTTTTTTTTTTTTTTTTTTGCTGCAGCGCCCAGGGAGCAGTTGGGGGGATCGGCGCCTTGCTCAAGGGTCTCACCTCAGTCATGGTATTGAGGGTGGAAGAGAGCGCTGGTCATTCACTTCCCCCACCTACAATCCCTGCCGGACCTGAGACTCGAACCCACGACCTTTAGGGTTACAAGTCCGACTCTCTAACCAATAAGCCACTACTTCCCCCAAGCAGAAGTATTTATCTATAATATGGAGGATAGAGCATGAGAACCAGGCAGACTGTCACAAAGGATTCTTTAATGATTAATGTAAGTGTAAGAAAATAAAGCAAAAAAATAATATTAAAAAAAAAAAATGTTGCCATCAAAACAGCTTCAAAAATGTAAACCAGGACCGATTTCATTCTGAAGAGCAAATCCAAATCTTTACTGAAATTCAGTCAATAGAAAAGTCGCTGAATTCTGTAACTACAAGCTTCATTACAAGCTTGTTTTCAGATAACCCTTCTCTGAGAGGGAAAACCGTCCGTTCTGCAAAAAGAACTTCAAAGATAGCGATAGTGGAAAGCAAAAGAACAAGACATGTTTTGCAGAACATCGTACGTGGGACACATGACACTGCACCTGTTCTGCTTTCTGGCATATGACATCGTTCTCTTACCGACATCTTAGCCACTTCTACATGGAGGTAAAGGAAAACATAACCAAAACAAAACAACTCTGATAAAGGTGACAGGCTGTCTCTGAGTCGGTATATTAGTCACTGTTTCAATAGTTTGTAGTCACGCTGGTGCTTCCTGCTCATCAAGATATCTGTGTGAGACTTAGAGGAATGTGCCAGAATGCCAATATAGTTAACAACACAGCAAAGCTATTATGATCACGCATAGATGTCTGTATACCTAGAGAGCGTAAATTCATTAGTATGTTAATACTTTAGTTTAATATAACGAAGTATCCTTTTAAATCCAGCACTTCACAGCATCTCTTCCGCTACGCTTCACAGTGTAAGTGTGTTATAGGCGTGTGAAAGCAATGCAGTGTTATGAGTTATGAGTGTTACGGAAACACAAATACAAATTGACCCTCTAAGCCATTTACAATGATAAAATCAAAAAAAGAAGCTTTTTCTTAACCCTGGAACAGTAATTCTTCTATTTTACAGAGCTAAACAAGTGAAACAATGATGAATAGGAGAGAGAGATCAGCTCATGTGAGATAAGTTGCCATTTGCATAAAGAGCTCAGGGTCTGGCCTACATGAAAGCATGTGATGTGGACGAGTATGAAGATTATGCGAGCAGCACAATGCTATATTAGCGTCTGACGTAAAGCTAATGGAGTCTGGATTAAATATTGATTGATACGACTCAGAAAGTCCGGCTTACGTGGCCCAAAAAGAAGGCGCTGTCATCCAACATGTCTGGAAAACATGTTTGTTACTTAACGTCTAATGCAGACGACATGGAAGAAAATGGAGATGAAAAGAAAAAAAAAACACAACTATATTATGTTTTATGCACTATGTATATGTATAATAAATGCATAATAAGTCTCTCATCTGATGCTTACTTAAAGTCGAAAAAGCATAGTAGATAATTATGATAATTATAGGTCTGTGTTATATATATAGAATCCTAAAATGAAACAGTGTTTCCCTTTCGGTGAAGGTTTCATGCAGAGCTTCTTTACAAGAACTAGTAACCTTCCAAAGAACCCTTGAGAAATTTCTATTTCTAAGAGCGTACTGCATGACTCATGAGAGGCGGTTCCTCAGGCGAGGACCTTGATATCTGACTGTAAATGAAGTGATGCAACGTTCAGATATGCAGTCAAAAACAAAACAAAACAGAACAAAAGAAACACACACACACACACACACACACACACACACAAATGCTTAACGTAAAGGAAAGTAAACACTTCTCAAGTTTCTCCCTTTTCCTGCAGTGGCAGAGGAAATCTCAAACGCTTTCAAGACTCTAGCTCCTCATAACGATCTCAGACAGGTTTGACCAAACAGCCTGTTATTAAACACACACACACACACACACACACACACACACAAAACTATATGCTTCTCACCTCATGAAAATACAGCTGGTTAAATTCATCGCCGATGCGCCGCAACTCTTGCGCAACGTACGACTCCGGTTGCATGTCCCCCGCAGATGCTGCTCCGTGGGGTGGATAGTGGTTATGGAGAGCAGGCCATAATTCTAGGAAAAGGTAAACAAAGAAACAAGGGAAAGATCAATTATGTGCATGCCATGCCACCAGAAAAAAAAAAAAACAGGGAGTAATAGTACAATGAAAAAAATTAGCAAAGTAATACAGAAAGTGATGTCATCATTTCAGCACTGGCGCTCATGAAAACGTGACTCGTTCTGAATATTTTCTGTAGCGGGATCTCAAACGTCACGTAACCGAACGCCGCCGACTTGCCTTTTTTCCTGTTGTCGTTATCTTATTCCTGGCTCCCGTCTTTCCATAACAAATCACATTTCGCCCCCTCTCTCTGAAACGCTTAAAATCCTAAGAAGCTTTTCGGCTGCCGTGCCTTAAAAGATTTTGAAACGCATACACGATCGGAGCGTGTGAACTTTAGGACAAAGGTTTGAACGAGTGAGATAAGTCAGCGCTGAAACTCGAAGAACTGCAGTAAATCTGAGTTGTGGTCAGAATACACTGGAGAGAATACCGAGGCTAAGCGCTAATAATACAACCACAATCTGGCTGAAGGTGCACTGATTCTCCAGCTATGACTCAAGCGAGAACCAGTTTTACTGTTATTTCTCATGCCCAATCATATTACGACCATGTGCTACTCATTTCCACACATCACACTCGTTGAGGCTTTCACTATAAAATAGCCAAAAAAACTCACTCATGATATTACTCAATTACATTCACCACTTTTACAAGCTCGGCCACAGGCCAATGACAGCAGTACTGACGGGTGATGATATAGTGTTTGTTTGTTTACACGCGAACTGTCACTGTGGTCGGATGGATCTGCGACTGTGCTCTGTTTTGACTTACACGCTAGCATGATACAGTCGGTTTCTCTGTGTCAAACATATCACGATGTATGCCAGAGCGCTCTCTATTTCATCTCAGCTGGCAGCAATGCTAATCCAACTGGCAACCAGACAGGTTCACAGTTACGGGGTCGGCCAACTGACATGAGGATTTTCGATACGTCTGGCGAAGCAAAAACACAGCCAAGTTTGGGTTCTGATTCGATGACAGACTGCTACAACGACGCCAAACAAAACAAGCGATTACTGATGGGGCAACCCTGCTTCTCTAATAAGAGCGGCTTCTCGGAGACAAGGTCGCTCACAAGACACTTCAGGAACATGATTTATCACAGGCTCTCATCTCCTGCTTCTCTATAGCAGAGAGGAAGAATGGTTAGATCTCGTGTCTGGGCTTCACAAAAGACTATTTTGACTGGCAGAGGATAAGAGCTCCTGCTCTGGCCGGTCACCTGAAGCCTCTGTGGCAGTACGCAGAAATAAAGAGACGACAAGCAAATCAGCTCACTCCATCACTTCCATTGTGAGGAGAGGTGCACTCTAAACATGGGGGCTGCCCTCGGTGCAAAGACAAAAAAAAAAAAGGTTTCCTGTGGGTACGTGAAAAGGTACACGGACCTCCCAACTCAAACGGATGTTCATGCACATGCAAGCAGAGTCACATGTCTTAACACAGGTTCAAAGATTCAGAAATAAATGTGAAGAAATGTGAAGACTTTGGAACACACACACACACACACACACACACACACACACTTTTGTTGTGCATCATCCAATAAGTAGTTGTTTGTTTAATAACTCTGAGTACAAGAGAAAATTACAATGATGTTTACTATTACTGTAAGCAACAGGCTATAATTTGCAACACAACAACACAACTCTCTTTCTATAATTACAGAAAACTAAACTTTATCATGCACATTTTGCCCAGATTTCTAAAAAAAAAGCATTCAAGACACAATATCATGCATGGAGACTATTTATTTATTTATTTATTTGTTTATTTATTTATTTTGAGTTCCCAGACACATGCAGCACGTGAGCACTCGCAGCTCAGAAGTCGTTATGAATGAGAGACATGGCTGTGAGAGCATAACGCGGAGAAGTTCATATCAGCATGCAATCCCAGCACTTGGACAGATTTTACACACACTCGGGGGGGGAGGGGAGGCGGTGGGGAGGGGGTTAATCAAGCTTACCGTGAGCGCGCGCGTCGCCTCGCGCTTCGGAAATGCGCTGCAGGGCGTGCGTTATCACTTGACTAGACGGACTCGGGGTCTGAGTGGCCGTGCTATGGGTGATTAGCGGAGAGCTCGGCTCACTGTCGAACGAAAAATATCCACTCGACGACCTGGAGAGGGTTCGGAACACAGGCGACCTGGACTGGTAAGCCACACGGCTACTGGGCACCGCCGCGATCCCTCCCCTAATAAACACTTCCAGCTCGCTCGGCTGAGGCTGAGGCTGAGGGCTCTCACACGGCTCGGCCCGGGAGGCGCTCTCTCCGCATTGCCCCTGCTCCTTTAAGAAGGCTGCGCCATCAGCCCGGTATTGCCGTCTGCAGGATAAAATAAAACAGCAGGAATTACGGTTTCGGGCATGCCGAGAAAAGTTTGGCTGTTTTTTTTTTTTTTTGTTTAAATTGCAACTCCTTTTTAATTGCGCACACGACAGGTTGTGGTCCTGTCGCTCAATGCTGTTTGGCTGTTTGGCTGTTTTTGCTTCCCCGCTATGTTTACTACGCCAGGTTTGGGATGGCCGGGTCACGCGCGGCAGAAGCTCCGGTCAAACTGCGTCACAAGTCAACTTCATTCCGAGCCAACTTCCTATTTTTTTCTGCCTTCGACGCTCGAGACACACCGTCTTCTTCATGTGAAATGAATGTTAAGCGTCGGCGAGGCTAAGACAAAACAACGCGAGCTTGTGTAATTTAAAGAAGTCGCACGTCCACCGAGCAGACCGTGTGTACGCGCTTACAAATCATGTCTCGTGCACAGAGGAAACTGAACGCACTGTGGCGTAGAGTCGTAACTACGGCGCGCGACTGCATGTGCCAGAGCGCTGCTGTTGTCTGCTTGCTGTTGTTGTTGTTTTTGTTGTGTTCCCGTGCCAGCATTTCGAAACAATGTCATTACATGGATTAACTCACGGGTAATGTAGTGTACAGCTGACTCCACACTGCCGACTGTTCCGAGCTGCTGTAAACATTAGGAGAGCCGTGTGTGTGTGTGTGTGTGTGTGTGTGAGCGTCAAACGGAAACGCGTGTCCTCGGCATCACAAACGATTGGATTACCGCTCAGTTGACTGGCAGTCAAAAAGCCAAACACACACATACACACGTTAAAAAAAAAAAAATCCACAAATAAAGTTTTCTGGAAATAGGAGCTCCTCCTAGTGGCTGAAGTTTGAGCCGAAAAATATTCAGCATCCAAAAAAAAAAAAAAACAACAACAACAACAAAAAAAACATGGATAGATAGCTATAGATCAATAAGTTATACATCACAGTATTTTGTAGCCTGTGTGTGTGCATGTGCGTGTGTTTTATTTATATATTGGACTTATATTTATGAATGAATAAACGCTGTCTCAGAGTCTTAGGAAGAAAAAAAAAAGCTCCAGTTGTTTGGAGTTTATTCGTGAATCCCGACTGCTTTGATCCAGCGCTCGTGCGCGTGCAACAGCGAGCAAAACAACAACAAACAGGTGCTCGACTGGGTTTTCCACAACACAGCTAAATAATTCAGCATGCTCAAGCAGCACACCAACAAGGACTTGTGTTGTTTTTTTTTTTTTTTTAATCTTCATATTCGACTTGACTTGCAAGACGAGCTATGGTGCGGGAAAAAAAAAAAACCCAAATAAAACCCCGCGCGGCATGTCGGCTTATTTCTTTCTGTATAAACAGATATTATATTAAAGCCCCTGAATAATTATTATTCACTTCTTCTTCTTCCTTCCTTCCTTCCTTTCTTTCTTTCTTTCTTTCTTTTTTTTTTTTTGGAATCAGAAGCAATGCTAACTTCAGTGCGTTTAAAAAAAGAAAAAAGTCCAAAATAATCCATGAGCAGGAATGACTTCAGACTTGTACGCAAAACTCATTGCAAACTCTCCTCCTTTTATTTGTCATTTCGTGCTAGAGGGGGGGGGGGGGGAATCTCCGACTTAAAGACAGATTGTAAGCAAAAGCAACCTCATGCACATCATAAAAAAAAAAAAAAAAAGAAAGAAAGAAAGAAAAAAAAAAGGTGGAATTCCGGACGCACTCTTGTGCGCGAGCCACTCACCTGGACATGGTGCTGGAGCATACGGCTTAGAAGATCAAGGAGAGAAGAAAAAGCGGCGACGGCGACGAAGGAGAAGAAGACGACGCGCAGAGAGCATGCACCAACAGCAATCCAGCGTTTACAAAAGAAAACAGAAGCGAGAAGAAAAGAAGTTGCATTTAGATGTTCTCTGATTGCAGGCAGCTCGGTAGAACACAAAGTTCCGAGTTGTCCTGAGAGCAGCAGGAAGGAAAAGGGGAAAAAAAAAAAAAAAACCCAGGAAGAAAGAAAAAGCTCTTCCAGTTCCAGCGCTGTCGATGAGAAGCGTCGCGGTGTTTGTTTTCGACTCTTTTGTTTGCGGGCGCTCCGAGAGAAGCGCTCTCCTTTTTTTTCTCTCTCTTTCTCTCTCTCTCTCTCTCTCTCTCTGTACTTCCTCAGAGCGACTCCGAGCGCGCGCACGCGGCTGTGTGGCAGCTCGCCGTTACGGTCACGCAGTAAAGCGCTCTATGGCCCCGCCCCCTCACAGAGGGTGGGGTCTGTAACTTAACACAAAAGCAGCACAGGAGGCAACCTTGGATCACTTAGAACTGTGCGCATACTGTATCATTTATGTGCATGATAGATTTTAAGCTGTATAATGGGAAAGAAGAGAAAGAAAAGAAAAAAAAAGAAAGAAGTGCAGGTCAAAAGTTTGCACACCCCTTCCCGAATGTGAGAGCAATACAGGTTAAATGGTCTTTAATTGCTTGCCCACCTTTATAAGTGCATCCAACCATCTGCAGCTTTTTGATCCTCTCACTTATAGACATTGTTTTATTGTTTTGTTGTTTTGTTGCACTCATATTTTTGTTTCTTTGTAGATATTGCAAAATAGAGGTACATCTTCCCCTTTTCCCTCACATGAAACAATGAAACTTTGCATTCAACAATACAGTGCAGGGATTGTCCTCTACAGGCTATACATCCCATCAAGAATTGATTTTTTTTATTATTTTTTCAGTTGTTTTATTTATTTTTGTATCAATTCATTACTTGTGGCACAATGTACACCAACTTTCTTATTCATCATTTATTATGAATAAATCTGGCTTTGTAGCTACACATGCAGAAAGACGAACGAATCTTGGTCGCGGAGTAAAATGTTCTGCCCCATGCAGAACAACCAGGAAACGGAAAGAAGTGTTGCATCCGAACACTTGGAACACTTCCCAGAGTCCAAACCCTAAAGAAAATCTTAATGAACCTGGCTAGCTGATGTGAAGTGGTTAGCAATTTGTATTGTGACTAACTAATATCTTAGGAGGTGAATTTTGCTAGTTGCTGTGAGCACGATGTTTTATATTGTACCAAACTACTTAAATTAGGTAGCTAGCTACCAAGATTTTGACAAATTATATATTACCATTTTGCAGACCACTCCTTCAACTGGTAGTGGTATACAGAGTGATTGCGTGGAACTGGAAAAGTGGGAAGGGGGCTTAGGCTGGAATTCTGGGCGGCTTATGCTCTATTTATGCTAGACAGCCGAGAAGACACAGTGGACACGCGGGAGCTGTTGAAGAGTGGGAAGGGGACAGGGACGTGGAAATTTCATCGCCATAAACGAAATACAGATGCAAATTGATGGGACATAAGCTAGGAGGAAGGCATGTTCTTTCTTCTAAACATCAGTTTCTTTACTCATTTTCTATATGAAGGTCCTGTTATGTAAGGAATAAAATATGATGGGGAATGCTGTTACTGGAAGTACTCAACAACAGTGTGATGTGATGCTGTTAATATCCAGAAGTTGATTATTGTCCGATAACAGCATGTTAGGAAGTGTTTTTTTTTTGTCTTATACCACAGAAATTTGCAACCACTTTCTTATTAAGGAATTACATCATGGATGTTTCAGATTACATTCATCCATTCATTTTCCTTTTCCACCTGGTGGGGGTCATGGTGTCAGCAGGCTGAGAAGGTCAGCCCAGACTTCTCTATCCCCAGCCACAGATTCCAGTTTCTCCTGTGGGATTTCCAGATGTTCCTAAGCCAATTGTGCAATATAATCTTTCTGGTGGGTCCTGGGCCTGCCCTGGAGTCTCGATAAATCTCTAGCGGAAGCCAGAATAAGGTGTCCGGACCACCTCAAGCGGCTCCTCTCGATTGGGAAGAGCAGGGGCTCTACTCTGAGGCTCTCTCGGACTGCTGAGCTCCTCAAACTATCACAGAGAGTAAAACCAGCATCCCTACAAAGGAGCCTCATTTCCACCGCCTGAACTTGCAACCTTCTTCTTAAGTTCATTTAGGTTCAACTACTGGACTGAGTCTCTGCTCCAGAGCCCTCTCATAGACTGTTCCTGGGAGGCCGAGGAGTGTGATTTCCCTATATTTGAAACTCACTGTCTAGTCCACTTTTTTTTTTTTTTTTTAATTGGGACCACCTTCCCAGTCCAAATGCACAGCCCCCTTTATGAAGAGGTGTGGTAACCACACAGCTTTCCTGCTGAATCCCAACAACATCTGCTGCCTTGCTGCTATGAAGGTTTCTAATCACCATGGTCAACTCCACAGAGATCCAAAATACCAGAAACCTCATGGAGGGAGGGCTTCAAGTCTTAATGTCCAAAGTGATGATTGACCTTTGGCCCAAGGTGCTTAGTACACTTATGAGCAACCGTGTCTTTGTAAAGGTGTTTGTTATCGACAATCTGTGGTTTGCACAGAAGTCTAATATCATTTCCAGTAAAATTCCTCAGATTCGGGAGGCCCTTCCTCCCAATATCTCCATCGTTCCAAAAATGAGCATTGAAGTCCACGCAGGAGCACTAGGGAGTAGAAGGTACCCTCTTGAGCACCTGCTCCACCTTCTTGAAGAAGTGGAGAACTGCTATTTGTTGCATATCCAAAGAAACAACAGTCTTTCTTTCTGAGATTTGAAATCTCACTGAAGCAACCTTCTTTCCACTGGGGAAAAAAACATTCCACTGCAAGGCCATCAGCCCGGAACTGGTGAGTATCCCTAAACTTGCATGAGTAGGAGAGAGACCACCCTGATCAAGAAGACTGATACCAGAGCCTTTAATGTGTGTGGATGTAAACCTGACTATATCTAGTCCAAACATTTCCATCTTGCACACTAACCCAGGCTTTTTCCCCACCAAAGAGACATTCCATGTTTCCAAAGTCCATCCAAGACTGTTCATCATATGCCGGCTTCTTGACAGGCATTGCACGTGACCCCCACCCTTCATCTTGCAGGTGGTGAGCCTGACCAGGTTACATGGATGGCCCCGTCACCAGACGCTTGTCTCCAGACACAACCCCTAGGCCTGGTCCATGTGTCCCTGGAACCCTAATCCGGGCAGGGTACACTTAGTATTTTTTGCACCTTTTACCAGTTATAGTCACATTTAATGTTGTAGAACATCATTACCACTTACTGTTATCACTTACATTGTAGCAGCTATAAAGTCATTCCCTTATGCTTTCTCTTTTTTTCTCTCTTTAGGTTAATAAGATAATAAATGTATAGCTTGTTACAGAGAAACTGCAGGGAGCAAAGCTGTCTCTCCGGAAGACTTCCCTGTGGCAGAGACCTTTAGCTTCACCTCTTTACCTCTAGGTAGAGGTAAAGCGCTGACACTGACTCCTTCCATAAATGGTAAATAAACAGAAAGCTTCATAATGTCACAATATCAATTATACATTTTTCCTTGTTAAATACTAAGTTTTGTTAATCAATTTATTTTTAGACATAGATTATGTTTAAAGTCCACCATGTCCATAGGATTTAGATATTACTATTGAAATCATAATGTATTAGAACAAGTGCATTGATATTAAACTGTGATTTGTCATGTAGCTGGCATTACTGCTAGAGCTGTTATAAAGGAGCACCAACACCTTCTGACAAATCGCTTTAGAAAATCACATCTTCTAACCACAATTCATATTCCTTGATATGCAAATATAAAACTTGATATATAACTTATGAATCTGTTCCATTCAGATCACACTCCTTTGTTGCATTATTTACTATACAATACACTATATAAAACTATACACTCCTGAACAATACTAAACAATGTTTCATTGTTTAAACAACACTAACTGTATGTAACACGTCTATCATGCATAAACTGATGAATATAAAGAATATAAATAATCATCAGCGAATGTCTATCCTGCAGTCAAGAAGCAAAGACCGGGTTGAGAAACAGACACGGTTTAAAATTCTATATGATTTTTAATGGTGAGAAAAGATAACACACAAAAACCATGCAAGGGTTGTTTAATAATAACATTGTGCTTAAAGAACACTGGCAGCTCGTAGTACATACAGTTGCTTGTGACATAACATCTAGAGTTCATTTAGGAAAATATTATGTACCATCAACATAGCATCACATTTCATACAGACAAAGTCAATGAACAATGTCTCCAATGCAGGAGTAGGACAATCTAAAGAATGGTGTATAGAATGGTGTATAACTCTCTCTTTGGGGTGGATCATAAAAATATTCCATTTAACTGTAATTCGAGTAAAGATAAATATCTAAAGCATATCAGCTTTCATTATTGGCAAATACATTCTAATTTAGCATGGGCATTCACTCACCTCATTTAGCTGCCCTTAGTACCACAACTATTTAGAACATAAAGACAGCCAGTAGTTGAAAAAGTAGTGAAAACAATAAAGGACTGGTATTTGATGAATCATTTAAGTTCTAATAATCTAAGTTCAGCAAGCAAAATACACATTACAGAAGCATAAAATTAACATGATGTAGAAATATGCAAAATGAACCTTTAAATGAATGGATATAAATAGCATAAACTATACACTTCCTCTTAGATGAATGGGAATGTGAAAACTGGGATATCAGCACACATTTTACTATATAATTATTTATGCACTATATGGCCAAAAGTCTGTGGTCACCTGACCATCACAATCATATGTGCTTTGTTGAACATCCTATTCCAAAACCATGGGCAATAAAAGTGAGTTGGTCCCCTCTTTGCTGCTATAACAGCCTCCACTCTTCTGGGAAGGCTTTCCACTAGATTTGGGGGATCTGCCCCCCATTAAGCCACAAGTGCATTAGTGAGGTTCATTTAGGGTGGAGATCAGGGTTCTGCGCAGCCCACTCTACACCAACCTTGGTGAACCATATGTTCATGGACCTTGCTTTGTGTACAGGGGCACTGTCATTCTGGAACATGTTTGGGCCTCTTACTTCCAGTGAAGGGAAACTGTCATGCTGCAGCATACAAAGAAATCCAGTCTTTGTATGTAAACAAACAGTTGCGTGCTTCCAGCTTTGTGGCAACAGATTGGTGAAGGCCCACATATGGGTGTGATGGTCAGCTGTCCACAAACTTTTGGCTATAGAGTGCATTATTCTTGAAAGTATTTGTATGCTGTTTTCCCTTCACTGGAACTAAGCGGCTGAACCTAAACCTGTCCCAGCATGACAGTGCCCCTGTGCACAAAGCAAGGGCTATAAAGACATGGTTTGCCACGGTTGGTTTGGAAGAAGTCAAGTGGCCTGCAGAGAGCCCTGACCTCAACTTAACTGGAATGCCGATTTTCACCCGACTTCACCCGACCTCAGCCCCCAACCTCACTAAAAGCTCTTGTGGATGAATGGGCACAAATCCCCACAGCCACAAAGTCCAGCAAAGGGTGGCCCAACTACATATTAATGCCCATGGCCTTGGAATGGGATGTCCAACAAGCATATATGGGGGTGATGGTCAGATGTCCACATACTTTTGTTAATATAGTGTGTGTTAGTGTATAATACAGGGTTTACCAACTGTATAAATTTCCTGTGGGTTCTTTCTGAATAATGATACATACAAAAACCGTACATTCAAAAATAAGGTGACAACAGTTATAAAGGCATGTCCACAGTGCCTGTAAAACCAGTTTTTCTATTTTGCTTCAGAGTCTTTGCACTCTCCCTTCTGCTAACTCATCTCCTTCAACTACTCAAAAGCTTAATCATTAGCTCATTAGCCATGTGTCACAACAAGGAAAGCTGTCAATATGAAAAATGTTCTGGAGAATTTGCATTGGGGGACAATGCTCGAAACCATATCCTGTGCTGCTGATCAACAGTTCTAAGAAAGGAGTGGTACAATATAGAAACTACCAAGAGAACAGATATTGGTGTCATATCCTAGACATTAAGGGACTTTTGAATGTTGAGTAGTCCACATGACTGGACTTAAAGATGTTTTGAAGATGTTTCATATTCATCCCAGGGCAGGGCTTATCTGCATGGGGCTGGTTTTTCCTCCAGCCAAGTAGAAGCCAAACCTGATAAGTCAATTAAAGGCCAAGATTAGGTGTTTGTGGCTAGTTTTGGCTCCTGCTTGGTTTGAAGAAAAACCTCCAGCCAAGCAGGTCCTCTGTAGATAAGATTGGGCAAACCTGTCTTAGGGGTTTCTTCACTGACGCAGCCCTTTGTGTGGCTGGTTGTAAAAAAGTCTAGTCTCCAAGACTTATGAGTACTAGACATTTTATAACGTGTAATGTTGGAATCAGTGAGAGAGAATACACACAGTACCCCCAGCCTGCTGTTCTGCTTGTCACCACCCATAACGGGCAATTAATGGACTTCCCAGCTCAGTTTCTCTCAACTCATAGTAGAAACTGGCGAGACCAGACCTGCTCAGGGAGTCTACAAAGTAACTCATCACCAAACTCAAGGTTTACTAGGAAGACTACCTCGAAGAGATCCAAACACGAATTTGGATTTGTATCAAAATACAACTGTAGAGAGGACTGGAGGGCCAGGTGTTTGGCTGCAGGGCGAATCTCTGAGAGTGTGTCACACTGGACATCATGAGTTGCAGTGACTCAGTAACAACAACAAACAAGGAGCTAAAGACGTCTGAAAATGGCTCTCAACCAAGAGGAGTGATCAGTGTGATAACAAGCATCACTCAGCTAAGTGAATCTGCTTGACACTGCAATCCCAGAGACATCCAGCGTCCTCACTGAATGATGTGAGGAATCAATGCAAGAGCTATTTTTAATAGTCTATTTTAAACCAGCAATTTTTTTTAGAATATTACTAACACAAGCTTTATTTAAACCATCCATTTTGGGGAAAAATAAAATATGTTTATTTTTCCAACTATAGATTTATGTGTGATCTTCATTATCGGCATGTACGTTTGAAAGTTTTTAACATGGGCTATGGATATTGAGAATAAATATATCAACACAATATGAACCAGATAATGAACATTGAAGGTAATTAAGTGTTTACACATTAAGTGTTGCTGTGCTTCACTTATAGGCCCATTTTTCGTACGTTTGAATAGCCTGCACTTTACATCACACAGATGATTTCAGAGTGCTAGAAAACATTTGAGCCTTTATCTTAACATTGCTTCTATTTATTAAAAACAAGACCAGATATAAATAGCCTTCTATAATAACAGACCTTCAATAATAATGTTTGATTTGTATAATAACATTGCTATTGGCAGAACAAGCAAATCATAAAGCATAGAGATTCACATCACAAAACCCAAAACCCATTTTTGAAAAGACAAATAAGGTGCTATTCTTTCTTTAATCTTTCCAAACATCCTAATGCTATCCATCCAACAGGGAGCAGTACAATTTAATCCAAGTGTTCGCAGTATGTAGGTTTTCTATACCTCAGAGCTTTGATGTGGCTCTCTGCTGGCTTTGGGGCTGGGGAATGGGGCTCTCGGGCTGTGGGTAGAAGCCCCAAGGTGCCCTGGAGTTGGGCACACCGGCAATGGGTGCCTGGATGCAACAGGGAGGCATGTTGAAGTCTGACACCACCTTCAATGCATCGTCCTTCACTGACCTGCACAACTCCAACAGCTAGGTGGACAACAGTGGACAATAAATGACTGTCAATACACACATTTTCACTGCGCTGAGACCTAGAAATGTGCTTAATAGGTAAATTAAAAGTTAGGTCTTAAATATTTCTCTCTGTAGAAAATCTGAGTTTAGTGCGTATAAGCAGAACATGATTTTAAATACAAAGGCCTGCAGGGTTTGCCATGCCCTCTAGTGGCGAATAAGGAAAAACAGTTGTAAAAATTGTATGATTGTTGAAAACCCATGTTTTATGCCATTAAATAAATCACAAAATACTGTATGGTGCAACTTCACCATTACATTAAATTGAACTCTGTAAACGTATCAATAGCTGTATTTTGTACAGCCTGCCCAACAATGTAGCTTGTAACTACACCTATGCTCACACTACTATAAACTATATGTAGCACGGCTAGAAAGGTTGAGAAAAAAAAAATTATGTTTGCGCAGCTACAACAATGTTACTAAATTTCGGGCATTCCTACATCAGTGGAAGCTCTGGAAAATTTCCAGGGGAATGCCTGCCATCAGATTCCCAGTACAGAACTAATCTGGAGATCTGAGTGCCTCTTATGCAGCCTCATTGATAGCTTTGCCTGTTCTGGCACTTTCCACAGGCAGTGACATGACAGATTAAAGCCTATATTCGGTAATTTAATCAATACTTATAAGAGATTGCCCAGCGGCTCAGCCCCAAGGCTCCAACACTATCCATGACTAAGAAGTTCACCTCACACAGAAGTGCTACAATTATTCATTCAATGATAAACCAACACCCAATCCTCATGGAAGGATATGAGTAAGCAAAAAAAAAAAAAAAAAATCCCAAAGGAATAAAAAAAGATAATCTCAAAGAAATGCTGAATCTGGACACTACCACGAAAAGATCAAGACCAAGATCTACCCTAGCCTTTACTTTTCATGTACTTTTTTTTTTTTTTTAATTAGATGTGAAAATCGTTTACCTGTTTTGTGAACAATATTGCATGCTGCATTCATAATACAGCTTTGTTCCTCTCACACAGAAGGGAAAAAACTCTTCTCTGATTCAAATGGGGTGAGTTACGTTACACTTATTACGCATTACTCATATCACAGTCATTCACCTTCTGTTTGTTTCGCTGTAAATCCTGCATGAGTCACTCGGGTTACTACAGTCTTCCCACCACCCTGCCTAACAAAGAACTAATTTAGCATTCCACCACCTCGGCTTTTATTCAACCGCTCAGCACTTGAGCTGAAAGCCGACTCAACAGACATATTGAGGTTATAAAAGCATGAGGCATATTTGACCACTTCGCTCCCTCACTCTTCACCGCTCACTCTCTCCATGTCTCTCAAGATGAAAGAAGCCAGTTGTGTGTGGGAAAGCCTACCTGATTTCAGCACCGAGGTAAAGAGATGCACCAGTCTCTTTCCTAACTATACTATAAAAAAAACACTAACCATATACTATGCAAAATATTTACTGGAGCCTTTTCTTCTGTGGCAACAATCATAATTATGAAAAAAAGTAATTAAATCCTAAAAGAAACAGACCAGTCTAATAATTTGCATAAGGCTTGGTGTAAAAACAAACAAACAAACAAAAAAAAAAAACACTGGATCTATTGGATTTCTATTTATAAGTAAATGCTACTGGGTATAGTGACCTCTGAGAGAGAGAGAGAGAGAGAGAGAGAGAGAGAGAGAGAGGGAGGGAGCGAGAGAGAGAGGGAGGGAGAGGGAAGGAGAGAGAGAGAGAGAATCTTTTTTTCCCCCCATGCTGTGCAGTTGGTGAGGCTGTCTCTAATATTGACAAGTGTAATGAGAGCACTAAGAGTACAATAGCACTAGAATTCTAAAAGGCCAGTGGCCTCCTTAGAAAACTCACACCCTCCTGTCACAACTGCTGTCTCAACACCACGCAGGCTCCCCAAGGACCAACACCCACATACACAATAACAACACATATGTGGTTGTGAATAACATTGCACACAACACCTCTGTCACTTGTATGTACATAGACGTATAAGTACATATAAATGTGGACTCAGGTCTTATATACAAGGTTTAGGCATTAGGCAGGTATTTCTTCTATGAAATACGTCTTCTGCATTTACACGTCAGTACAAAAGAATACATTTCCAAACAAACATTTTCCAAACATTCAGACATTCAGAGATAGAGAGCTAGATACACTATATGGCTAAAAGTATGTGGACACGTGACCAATCACACCCATATGTGCTTGCTGAACATCCCATTCCAGATTTAGTTCCCCTCTGCTGCTATAATACTCCACTCTTCTGGGAAGGCTTTCCACTAGATTTTGGAACATGACTGTGGGGTTCCACAGCAAGGTCGGGCACTGATTTTGGGTGAGAAGGTCTGTGCAGGCCACGCCAGTTCTTCCACATCATCCTTTGCAAAATATGTCTTTAAGGAACCCGCTTTGTGCACAGGGGCATTGTCATGCTGGAACATGTTTGGGCCCCTTAGTTCCAGTGAAGGGAAGTTGTAATGCTCCACCATACAAAGCCATTCTATTCAATCACGTGTTTCAGACTTTGTGGCAACAGTTTGGGAAAAGCCCACCCATGGGTGCGATGGTCAGCTAATTTTTGGTAATTAACAGGATATAGAATCTTTACTCCATGGATTTTGTCAACACTTTTGCCAGTACTGTATGTGTGCACAGAAAGACCTGCTACCACTTAGTGTTGGTCTGGTTGTGTCAGTAATGACTCACACCCTCCTGAACCACATTGCTTCTTATAACTGAATATGTTAGATTGCTTAACAGCCAATTGCTTCCACAAGAGCCTATTGACCTTTAATTATATACAAGTAAATGCAATTCTTTGACAAACTGCCATACAGGATTACTCCATATACATGCACTCCGCAAGCAATGAACTCTATTCAACCCATAAAAAATAACTTTAATAACTGTGTCCAAATCCACAAACTTGAAGTATAAGACTAGGTCATGGAAGATTCATGAAACTGGCCCATAAAAATTGTATACATCAGCCTGGTGATCGCTAGAACAAAAGTTAAGAGAATTTAAGCATTAAGCATTTATGGCAAAAAAATAACATGTGGTCCTAACCATAGAGTTATTTCTGAGACCGAAGAAAGGCTTATTTGTGCACACAGTGGCTGTGTTAGCTCTAGAAGAATGGCAAACACACACTGCTGATTGCATACTGACAGACTGGTGTTAAAGCCACTGTCCTCTCAGCTTCACTGTGCTCCTGTACGCGGGAGTGTGCTGATAAGGCTGCCGCTGTATTTAGTAACAACTAATTGTGAACAACTGGTCAAACCACAAACCACACGCTATGTGTGTATGTGTGCTGTGGGCTAAAGGGACCGTAATCAATACCCGTTATTGACACTCACATCCTGTTACTAGCTCTATACTTCATCTCTTTTTTTTTTCATAAAGAGTAAAACAATAAAGAGGATTTCACAGAAATGAAAAAAAGACTGCCAAGAAAAAAAAAATGCTCATAATATTCAAAAAGGTAGCTGCCACCATTTTCTGCGTGACACTAATTGGTATTCTTATACATTTCAAATGAAGGTGTGACGATACAGACAAAAAAAACCCAACAACTTCACATTAATTGCACATCTGATGAAGGACTTTTGTCCAAAATGTTGTTTCTTTGCTTGCTATTTTTTTCTCCTACTTTTTCTCTACCCCTGAATTTAATACGGAATTATTACTCATTAGTGTAACGGGAATTATTGTGACTTTTCGGGGAATAAAACACTAAATGACTTTGACCATGGCGTGGTTGTTGGATGACACACCAACTGAGTAGTCCGAGTATTTCAGAAACTGCTGGCTTCCTGGGATTTTATTTTATTTTTTTTTTTTTACACACAACAGTTTACAAAGAGTGGTATGAAAATCAAAAAAGCATCAGAGGAGAAAGGCCTGGTTTGAGCTGACAACAAGGCTGTGGCAACTGAAATAACCACTCTTTACATCTGTGGTGGGCAGAAAAGCATCTCAGAACACACGACACATCGAACCTTGAGGTGGACAGCTACAATAGCACAAGATCACACTCTTGGGTTCCACTCTTGTCAGCCAAATTCATGCATCAGCGGCGATAGAGCACACAGGTCTGGAGGTTATTATAAACAGTAAAGTGCAAACTAAATCTGGAATGGGATGTTCAACAAACAAATATGGGTGTGATGGTCAGGTGTCCACACATTTTGGCAACATAGTGGTATTACTGGTTTGTATGGTTACCATGCGGTATATTCTTCATACCATTGCACCTGTATTTGTAAGCAACCTCAGACATATTAACCTTTGAAGTATGATTCGATTTCAAAATCTGTGCTTTGTGGTTAATAAGTCTTTGTAACAGACAATGAATTGTGGTCATGCTGAATATGTACCTGGCTGCGGATCTGTCTGCTAGCACCGGTACTAAGGTAGTTGTGTTCCAGATACCACCCTCGCTCCTGATACACCAGACTTGTTCCATGCAGAAGGCAGAACTAGAGGGAAAATAGAGAAAACACCAAATCACTGATATTGATTAGCAACAGAGTACGGTGTATTTAAATGGATGGGTAATATTACATAAATACACAAAACATAAATACGAGCATAGTTGCATGCTAGAAGCATAAGAGAAGAAATAAAACATAAAACACAGATTAATACTGTATTTTTTTAATTCTTAGACCGTAACCTTTAAAAACGAAGTGAAATAAAAGGACTGTTCAACATAGTTAATTGCTGTTTAACTACATTATTCTGAATAAGCTGTAACAAACAGCATGCCTAATATATATATATTTTTTGCTATAAGAGAGGGTCTGTGTACAGGTCTTTGAACGAATGGAACATGTTTCTAGTGGTTTAAGGTCAATGAGAGCAGGATGCTCTGCAGAAGACAAAGGGGAGTGGAAAAAAAAAATCGCAGGTTAATATCTCCACTCGACTTAGGCAAGTGAGAACTAACCACTGCATAGCATCAAAGAGCTGGTCGGAAAAACAACAACAGCAGCAGCAACACTGAGTATGGTGTTTGCTTTAGTGAGTGGACAGAGAGGAATAACGTAACCCGTGTCCCTGCAGCTCAGCTAACAGGGCATTCGGCAAAGCATCTGGGATGAGCGTTGACCTCTCTCTTTAATCTGACACAGCTGTGTAGGTCATACAGTCTGTGTGGGCCTGGGACAGCTTGTTTAAACTGTGCATAAATCCTTGGTCATTACTTGTGTCAAAGCGAACGCCAGAGACTTCATCTTTATCGTTCACAGTTTGGAGTTCCTCAACCTAAAGCCTTACGTACATGCTGTTCAACTCATCATAGTGCTGACAAACAACAATAATGTTCCAAAATGATGGCTCGCTAATAATGCTCCAAACACCAGCAATGGTCCAACATCCTACAGATGACGATACTAAACTTTTACAGCTTAACCTGATAAATGTGCAACAATATAATGGCAACAAATAAAAGCACATAAATACCCACATAAAACACTGGGATTGCACTATTTTTCCTGAATTCATCTTATAAAATATAGAAATATACAGTCAGGTCCATCAGTATTTGGAAAGCGACACAATGTTCGTAATTTTGCCTGTATATGCCACCACAATGGATTTGAAATGAAGCAATAAAGATGCGATTGAAGTGTAGAATTTCAGCTTTAATTCAAGGTGGTTTAACAAAAAATATTGCATTAACTGTTTAGGAATTGTAAAAAAAAAAAAAAAATAGCTGTAATTCCTAAACAGTTATTGCAATATTTTTGTTAAACCACCTGGAATTAAAGCTGAAATTCTACACTTCAATCGCATCTTTATTGCTTTATTTAGATAGTAATTTATCTAAATTACTTTTTGAGCAATTTGACAATTGGATTAACTTGTACCAGAATGATGGAAAGAGAAGAGTAAGGAAAGGAAGGGCTCCAAAGCATACAACATCATCTGTCAAACATGGTGGAGACAGTGTTATGGCATGGGCATGTATGGCTGCTAATGGAACTGTGTCGCTGCTGTTATTGATGATGTGAATGCTGATAGAAGTAGCAGGATGAATTCTTAAGATAGAGCATAGAGCTATACTTTCTGCTCAGAGTCAGTCCAATGCTGCAAAACTGATGCAAAAACAAATGCTGCAAAACTGGTGGAAGATGCTTCCCAGTACAGATAGATAATGACCCACAAGTGCTGCAAAAGCAACCCAAGAGCTTCTTAGGGCAAAGGAATGAAATAATTGAGCAGGCTTTTGACTTACTGAAGACAAAACTCACAAACAATCAGCAACAGAAAGCAGCTGCAGCGAAGGCCTGGCAAAGCAGTACTGTATTCTTGCTTATAGGCCAAACATTGCTACTTATTGAGAAATTATTATACACCTGTGTACGAGCATAATTCTTATTGAATTGAACTACAGTCAGTTAGTGACAAATGTCTCCTTCTCTTTCTCAAAGTCATTGTGCACGACGCTGCTCTTCTTCATGTACAAAACCAAAAAAATGACACGGACATGAGCAAGACCAGAATTGTTTATCGAAATGCATTAACCTCTTTCTGAGGTTCGGCTAAATACAGAGCAAGGCATCACAAAATGAAACTGAGAGTGCAGTTGCATACCAGAAGCCTGACACGAGCCAATTCGACAGGGTTTGAACCACAAGAGCAGTTTCACAACACTGGAGTGAAAAGGACCACCCTACACCCACCCTTTTTTCCACATCCAGTCAGAAGGTTTCATAACTATTCACAATTTATAATGCATTGTTGGAAGTAATTACAAGAGAAAATAAAAATAAAATTTTTTTGGATTAGCTTAGCAAACCCTGAAAGGGGCATACAGCATCTTAACTGCAAACTGTCACGTTAAAGCAGTTCAAAAGTTCATTTAGCAGTCCAAAAGTGATAAGCAAAAAAGTATTTCTTTTAAGAGCAGGGGGAAAAAGCTTATACAGTAACTATGGGTGGGTTATATGATGATTTGCTAGCACCGTAATATGTCTGTATTGGCTATCAACAATACATCTACAATATATACCTTGTTTTTTTCTCTTTTTCCTTTAAAATAGGTTTTTAAATAATTTTCATCAATAAAAACAGTTTTTATCTTGGTTCTATGTTCTCCAACTTTAATCTCAGCAATTTAGCCCAGCCTTTCCACTTACAGATAGTTTTGGGGAAGTGGGAGGAAACCAGAGAACCTGCATAAACCTACATAAACACATGCAAAACCTCACAAAGGCAGAAACCAGAGCTTAGAATTGGACCCAGGACTTCTTGAATGAGTCACTAGTCAGTATCCCTCAGTGTCATGCACTAAATCATTCCTTTCGTTCAGTTGTCGCTGACAGACTTTGCAACTGCAAACCACAAAACTCAAATATAAAAACCAAAGTACTACATTTCCATACTTATCCATAATGGAATTCATGATGTGCTTTTTAAAGTATTTGCTACTGTATATGTGTCTAACCTGATCGAGTCAGTGTAGTCAAGAGAATCCTTCCGGGAGTGACTGGGATTTGGTTCTCGCTCCTTCAGCAGATCAGCTTTTGAATCAGTGAATGTTTTTCAAATAAAAAAAAAATGTATCTGTCAGTTTCTTGAACCACCTCTGTGACTTGTGATTCACCATCTGTGATTCACCATTCCAGATTTAGATCCCCTTTGCTTTTATAATAACCTCCACTATTCTGGGAAGGCTTTCCGTTAGATTTTGGAGCGTGGCTGTGGGGATTTGCTCATTCAGCCACAAGAGCATTAGTATGGTCAGGCACTGATGTTGGGCGAGGAAGCCTGGGGTGGAGTCAGTGCTCCAATTCAGGCCAGTCGAATTCTTCCACTCCAACCTTGGAAAACCATGTTTTTATGGACCTCGCTTTGTGCATGGGGGCACTGTCATGCTGGAACAGGTTTTTGTGTAATTGAATGCTTCCAACTTTGTGGAAACAGTTTGGGGAAGGCCCACATGTGGGTGTTAATGGTCAGGTGTCCACAGGGCAGTTCACACCTGCGCAAGGCTTTGTCCTCCAAAAGGATATTTCAACCAAAATATCCTAGCACTACTAGCACATCTATATCTGGCTGCGCCAGTTGGATCCCTGGTGTCCGTGTTATCCTCTCTACTACACTTAACTGCCATCGCAGCAGACTCCAGACATTCTACATCTTTAATGCAAAAGGTCCTGTTTTAAGAAATCCCCAAAACAGTTAGACATGCTACACCCCTTGTCAGACACCCTTTATATATCTCCTAATGAATGGTTATTGTTATGCCCAGTGTGACAAAGTCTCCTGCATTTAGAATTCTTAAAAGTTGGGAAGTTTGCCTCATCTCCAGGTACAGCATATGACGTCATATCAGCATGACCAGTCACAACATCAACAGTAAACAAAGTAGCACTTCTTCACTCTTAAATGATTTATACTATACTACTAATACGATACTACTAATATACTATATCATATATTAGTATTTGCTTTAGATCAGTCAATGTACAGACATGTTTGCTTGTTAAGTCTCTATCATTGACTACACATTTTACTGTTTTGAGGAAGTAAATGCATCACTCATATCACTAACTTTGGCTACATTGTTGTTAAAAGACAAACATGAAGGCACCATGTTTTTCTCACTTTGTAGCTTGAATGCACGAAGGTCAAAACAGACGTAATTACAGGTCCTCACTTTCCACTTCTGAGATAATTCAAAAGCAGCATCATAAATGCTGTACTGAAGGTTAGAAACTTCTGTTAACCTGTGCCACTGATGTCCTAAAGTGCCAAAATAATACACAGAACAGTTTTCCACCTTAATAAATCTGGTTCAACTCATCAGCTAACCGCCAAACCCTTCACAAGCTAAATGTCCTGAACTCTACAGCAGTGTGATTTTTCTAAGGCTGGAATCTGATTTCCAGTAGAAGTCAAAGGGTGAATCACAGAGGATTTCCTGGAATCCTTATATAAAAAGGAAGTTGCTCTTGTCAGCATGATGTGTCCATTATTGTTGCTGCTTTTAGACATGCACTTTTCAGCATATTTTATTTCCAATAATACATATTAGAAGGTAACATATCCAGAGCTTGGGATTCAACATCACTTTGCACTTAAACAATATAGTGTGTGCTAGAGCTGTTTGTTTACATCTAGCAGTTAAATAGGCTAACTAAATTTGACTATTTAACTATGCAATCGTGTCAACAGAAGGAGACTAACAATCTTGCTAAAGATATTGCTATTTCAATGTAGCTAATGGAGCGGTGTCAAGTAAATATGTCACACCAGGAGCGATTCTCATAGGTGCTGAAGAAATTATGCTTTTGCATCTTATAACCAAAACTCAAGCCAGTCAACATCTCTGTGCCATCTTAACCCAGCTTCCTTCATTTTTTTCACCACAGAAAAATACTTTCAAAGGACATTTTTGTCTACTTTTTTACCACACTTATCATCATGCCTCTGAATTTTTAAATAAAGATTTTAAAATTGCTAAATGTTTATTAGAAAGTAACTAGCTAGGTAACATTTTTTCTTGCTAGCTCGCTTTAATGCCTTGTAACGGTTTATAACTTTAGTGTTGCGGCACAATTTTGAATGTGTAAATATCAATATAAAAGGTTTTATTTCATTGCTTTAAGCTCTTAGCTTCTGCTCATTAGATAAGTTAACTGTCTAGACATGCTAGCAAGCCAATTTCCCTTGCAAACATTAGCTAGCTACATGCAACCAGTTAGGTTTTGTTAAGTTCAAATAAGCAAGTAAGGTGATTCATTGTATTGAAAAAAAAGATGAGACTTTCATGGGCATAATAATAAAGATGGGCATAACTTCACAGTGATAGGGACAGAAATTTTAACTGGCCAAAAAAAAAGTGAGATCAATGAAGTGAAAGTGTTTTAAAGTCATCTGTGAAGTGTGTCTCATGGAAAAAAAAATCCATTTTAACATACATTTAAACACACACCAGAGTTAAAAACCTCCAGTAGTTGTAGAATAGATCGATATTGCTAAGCACTAGCTAGCTAGCTAAAATTCAAGACCTTGCTATATTAAGCTGTACTGGAAATTTCAGGGTCTTTGGGTGTCCTCCTTTGGCCTATACATTGCACGTATGTGTGGTGGGGTATGACGTGCATTTGAAAACTTTGCTGTAAATTACAGTGAGTTGCAAAAGTATTCAAACCCCCCCCAGAGTTTTTTTTATATGTGTTTGAATAACAAATGATTAATACACATATTCTTCCTGTCAGTATTTTTTATTGCAAACACATGTACTTTTACAGTGAATTTTCAGAGTCAAAACTGATTATTGGTCAGCAAGTATTTCAAAGAAAATCAAAAACTGAAAAATACTGCTTGCATAAGTATTCAAACCCCCCAGGTTCTGGAAGCTGCAGATGAAGGCTATTGTCTTAACGAAGACACAATTAACTTGTAAATGAAGACTAAGGAGCATTCTAAGGGAGTTAAAAATAAGGTAATAGAATTTCATGATTTAGGAATAGGGTGACAATTATATATATATATATATATATATATATATATATATATATATACACACACACACACACACAGTTAGGTCCAGAAGTATTTGGACAATGATGGGGTTTTTGCCCACCACAATGGATTTGAAATAAAACAATCAAGATGTTCAAAGTGCAGACTTTCAGCTTTATTTTAAAAGGTTCCACAAAAAATATGGCATTTACCATTTAGGAATTACAGCAATTTTCAACAAAGTACCTCCATTTTCAGGGGCTATTTGGACAAAGTGACATAATTGTAAATATAACCATAATTTTAATACTTGGATGAAAATCCTTTGCAGTCAGTGAC
>CM074918.1:23959374-23970612 GCA_037576815.1 Pangasius larnaudii | reverse complement strand
GCGACCCATTCTTTCACAAATGTTTGTAGAAGCAGTCTGCATGCCTAGGTGCTTGATTTTATACACCTGTGGCCATGAAAGTGATTGGAACACCTGAATTCAATGATTTGGAGGGGTGTCACAAAACTTTTGGCAATATAGTGTATATATCAGTAGTGAAGAAGTGGAAGCTGCCATCATACCACCCAAGCACTACCTAGACAAGGCCCTCCATCAAAACTCAGTCCAAACTATATGAATGCACAAGAATGACCCCGTGAAGATGTGTTTTTTGGGTGTGATGGAACCAAGGTTAAGATATTGTAAGTTTCAAAGCTCTATGTGTGGTGCAGGCCATACATCGATTAACACCATCCTGACAGTGAAATACGATGGTGCCAGCATCATGCTCTGGAGATGCTTTTCATCCTCAGAAACTGGGCTTCTTGTTAAAATTGATGGGAGAATTAATTGAGCAAAATGCAGAACGATACTACAAGAGAACCTGCTAAAAAAAAAAAAAAAAAAAAAAAAAAACTAAAGCTTGGGACAAACTTCAGCTTTCAGCAGGACAATAGACAATCCCAAACACAAAAAGGTGAATGCTCTACGGTTGGCAAGTCAAAGACCAGATCTGAATCTTACTGACAATCTGTGGCACTGGTTCTACCAAGTATTAGTCTGGAGGAGTTGAACGCTTATGCAAGCAGCATTCACCTCATTTCTAATTGAGGTGAATCTGATGACTCTTAAGGGGGTTGAATACTTTCGCAATGCACTCATTCTTTTTTCTCCCCTGAATCAACATTTTCAAAATGATTCTTATTTTCATTTTTAATAAACTCCTACACACACTGAATTATTTATAGCATGTAAGGTGGCTTCGGACGGTTCTGAATACTAATAATGAAAGACAGTAAATGAGGATGGCACATGACTTCTGCATACAGGGTGACAAGTGTGTGTATTTCAGCATACAGTGTTGGTAAATAATGTGGGGACATTTTTACATTTGTAGTTCTATTACTGTACAGCCCATTGCAGATAGAGTGGGGAGAAACCCCAGTTACAGCAGAACAAATGGAACAAGACCTTTGTCCCCTCAACACTGCACAGATATGCATCCAAAATTTTTGTCTGGTCAACACGGCTTCTCTGAACTTTTTTTTTTTTCCACTACTCAAAAACTCAATGACAAAACCCTGAGCTGTCAATTGTGGGCACAAGAAGTTGTTTGTGGCGCTTCTGAGAACTTTCCATAGACTCTGTGTAATGAGTCGGAAGAAGAACAGAGTGGCGTGAGATGCCGTGAACAGATAAATGGAAACCTGTTTTTTTTTCACACATACCTTCTTTAACAAGGCTTGGTCTTCGTTCACTTGGCACTCTTGCACTGCCAGCACAAACTGCTCCAAAGTCACTAAGATGGGAATTAAACAGTGTGAAAGCGAGGTGGTTAAAGTGTGCAAAAAGCAAAGAGTGTCATGTTTACTGCAGTGCAGAGCTTACTACACTTACTCCTGTGAGTGAGAACAGCTTATTTCCAACATAGGAACACTTTAATGGCACTCATTATGTGAATCAATGAAATTTTCTGAAACATCTATATAAAGAATAATGTGCAATTAACTATAACATGCTCTATTCAAATATTATATTAACTGATTTTACTAAAGAGTACAGAATAAAAATTGCAATGTGGCTTTAGAATAAGCCTTCTCTCTGTAACATCTGTCAGATGAGATTCATATTCTTGTGTGTGCATTTGTGTGTGTTTGTGTGGGAGGAAGATGAGAGAATGGAAATTTGGTATGGGGGGATATCGGCTTTGTATAGCTCTTTGGTTAACAACATACTGAAAAGTATTTTAGAGCACACACACAAACATGTAAGCACAGCATGTACTCATGAGAACAAACAGAATGAAATAATGCACAATATGTCCTTAACCAAATTAGCATTTAATAATAAATGCTCATTATAACGTTATACATTCACAGAACTATAGACTATTGCATATCATTGCATAAGCAAAAGCAAGGCACAAGAAGGGTTCACTGTACATGTTCGGTTTATTCTTGACCATTGGCCGAGCTGGTAATGTGACACACAGTGGTAAAAATGTGATAAAGGTTTGGGTTTGACCAATGAATACATAATTAAGAGGTGTGGTTAAGCATTTTGCTGTGATGTCCAAACAAATTAGCTTGATTCCTTTACATTAAGAACCAGACTTTTTTCTTGTTTCTTATTTTCTTATGACATACTATTTGATTTCACGTACTGATTTCATATAGTGGTAGAAATGACCAGCTGGCTTGCAGAGATTACAATAAATATATTCTCAGTTTTCTCTGTCGATATTTTAGTGATAGTGTTATAAACACAGAAAAGAAAACACTTCAAAACATTTACCGTTTGATTTCTGTAGTGTGCAGAATCATTTCATTTGATATTTTTGAGATCATCTTTGGAGAGCAGGGATGAACCCCAAAGCATAAATGGAAAGTCATGTGAGGAAAAAAGTGAAAGTACAGCATCTGACCTTGTGTAATGAGAAAGCTATTGGGATTAATGATACTATTATGAAATATTATGTAAATAACTTCCTTTTTTTTTTAGAAAAGATTTCAATGGGTTTCTACAGATATTATGTTTCATTTGCATGTGCGTAAAAAAAAATGTGCGTGCGTTTTTTTACAGTGTGTCTTGCAGCTGGTGTGGATTTAAATGTTGGTTAAAAATAGAAGTGCTACTAAAGGACACTTTATAAAAGCCTTTGTTGTGAACTGGCCTTTACTAACTATAACTGAGCTGTTTGTTCTTATTGGCTGAAGATAAAATAATTAGGTCTGATATAAATGTTGAACATTTACTGGGTGTTAAGAAATGGGACAAGATTTATAAGGCAGTGCTTTAGGAAAAATACAGTCTTATCCCTGCATCTGTTTTAAGAGGGGTAACGCACTAGTATTAACATGACTAATGTCACCTCCACAAAGCCCCACAACAAAAACAAGGTGTGAAGTGTTACCTCTGTGTATGTGTGCCAGGGCGAGGCCGGTCACATGATGTAAGCATGAGTTCCAGGCACTGAAGAACTCTTCTTTGTTCTTATCAACCTGCTCAGGATAATACAAGAAGTGTTATAAAGGCTAATCAAAGATCATTCATTATTTACTAATGCAACTAGACGTCGTTGTCATAGCATAAACACACATATACGTAAGTAAGTTCAATGAACAGCCACACACCAACAGGCGCCCCTCCACCACCACAAAATAATAACAGCTGAAAACATGTACAGGAAACTGTTTTTTTTTTCTTTTCTCCGAGAGGGCCCCAGTGACACTGACCTTAGTGTAAAGGCGTGCAGCAAGGCTACGCTGTAAGACCCTCTCCCTGTAGCTCAAGGCTTTCAGTAGGAAGCTCAGGTCTCCTACTTTATCTACAAAGAAACTGGGAAAGCTATTGTAGAGAAGAGATGTGTTTGCATTAACAAAGTGTAGCAAAATCAATATCTGCTCCAGAGCCAGAAATAATAATAATAAAAAAAAACTTTAATTGAGATTATTTGTTATCCCCTTAAACTTTCATCTTACTATTCAGTCATTCATTTAAAGGCATATTATTCAGTATTATGAACACAGTTGTCTACCTTTCATGTCTGAGGAACTGCTTGGTTCCAGCCTAGAGTGCATGCAACACCACTATGGCCTATTATCTAATGACTAGAAAACCAAAAACCACAGCATTTCTATTTATTCCTGAGTTTTATATGTTCCAGCATAGAGGACAGGGATGACAGCAACAGCTTAGTTTCTGTTCATTATTAGCACTGTTACCCTTTCTGGCTATGTAGATATGTAATCTATTCCAAATTAATATAGATACACATGTTAATTGAAATCACACTTCTTGAACGGCTACAACATTGTATACTTTGCATTTTACATTTACCTCATGTCATTTTTTTAAGATTAAGGACTTGTTCAAGGGCCCAACATTGGCAGCTAGGCAGTGCTGAGATTTGAACTCCTGACCTTCTAATCTATAGCCCAGTATCCTGATGCCTTAACTACTGAGCTGCTACCATTTTTATGCGATAGCAAACCTAATGTGTCCTGAGGCCCTTTACAAATGGTGAGTTTCAGCCTGTAACAACATGTGACCTGAACACAGATGCAAAGGCAAATTAGACAATTTGGACCTGGTTCTGAGGCTGTCAGAGGCATAACTGGTCCAGCTTTTGATCTGTCCAGACACCATGCTTTTCCCAGTCTGCCTGGAGTACTGGCTCAAAAGTTCACGAACCACCACCTATAAATGTAGGACAAAAAAAAAAAGCCAAAACATCCAAAAAGCCAAACAAGCCAAAACATCACCCAGGCACAGCCCCCCACCTGCCAATACGCACCCTATGACAGCTACTGTCTGGGGAACGTGAGGGCTGACACATGCTTCCCCTGAGACATACCGACATATAAAGCCATCCAAAGGCACCTTTTCACACTGCTCCTCACACTATGTCATAGGGCAGCGTAACACACTTGGAAGAAAGTGCCATCTGCCCTCTTCCACATACGGGAGCTTGCAGACACCCAAGATTGGTTGCTGTTGCTATGATTGACAGGGGTGAGAGAATATGTCATCTTCCACACAGTGAGCACAGCCAATTTTGCTCCCTTGCATCCCGGGTTACAGATGGCATTGTTGTGATTCGAAATTGTGATTCGCTCTCCCATGCTAATGGGTATTTAAAATAAATGCAAACTGTCAATCCTGAAAAGGAAAAATACGGGTTTTGTTTTGTTTTTTTTTTTCCCCAAAAAATTGCTTTTAGTTCCTTCATAAAAACCCTTCGTAATCCATCACCATGGAGAAAACCTTTCAACAAAGGCTGTCTGATGAGATTTCAGCTAATGAACATAAAAAAACATCCAATTAAAAATAATATATAGGAATTTAAGAGCTTGAAGAGCTTGTTCTGTACGGAGCAGTGTCCAGGACCATCTACAAACTGTCCAATCTCCAACCTTGTTGTACACTACAGAGCCTCTGTGCGGTTATTGTTACCAGGGAAAGCTTTACCAAATATTAATTGTAGGAGTGCCAATAATTTAGAAACAAGTGTTCAGAGTATTACTCATGCCAACTATTATTCAACTATTTTACAGATTCCCTTTTTGCTCATTTTCACAAAGAGCACCAATCACTAAAGTATGTGCAAGTGGAGAAGAAACAAATGTAAGTCTTTTTGATGTGTTACAACACATCAGGTCATAAGAGTTAAATAAACTGAATATACCAACAAAAAAAAAAACCAAAAAAACATTCACAGTACATGTGTGGACCATTTACGTGCAGGTGTGGAAGTCATGGG
This sequence comes from Pangasius larnaudii, assembly GCA_037576815.1. Lineage (NCBI taxonomy): Eukaryota > Metazoa > Chordata > Actinopteri > Siluriformes > Pangasiidae > Pangasius > Pangasius larnaudii. Next base: position 23,965,250 of record CM074918.1, on the reverse strand, counting down.
TTCAACATCTGTGCGTGAAGCTGGGCACGAATACGCTAGCACTAATACAGCAATACGCACTGCGTAAAACCCAAATTCCATAGATATTATAATTGTATGACTAACATCCTGCCCCAAACAGCCACATAAGGAAGAGTGGGAAAGGACAAAGGAGAGAGGGAGAGGCGGTCTTATTAACTTATGAACTGCTCTGCAGTTCAGTTAAGGGTGCTTCCAAATACACTTAAAAGGTACAAACTGAGCATGATGTGAGCACAGTAATTAGTGGAAACACCTCTCATTGACAGGAAACTGCATAACACTATGAATCAATGACTTTCAATGACATCAATGACAAAGAAATATTTAGTAAATGCTTATTTCTGCCTCAGAGTTTACATTTGCGATGGCAATTAGATGTACTACATTATACCACACAAGTGAACTGCTACACCAAATCAGGACATGAATTTTCCATTCAAGGGGCTTCCCATGAACGTGTCTTGGTTAAACCCTGCATTTCACTGAAAACGCCCCCTCATGACTGGTGTTCCACCGTTTCCTTCTCGAAACATCTGCAGTGATGTTCTGTTGTTTCCTTTTTAATTTTTATCAAATCAGTAAAAAGGGGGCTTGTGGGGGTGTTTTCCCTCCTAATGTGATCATGCTATAAGTTAATTTTCCATGGCTTGGGCAGAATGACTATTTTAGTATTGAGAAGGCTTCTGTAATCAAATTGCAAAAGAAAAGTTTAGTGTGTCTTCAGGCAAGCCTGTGAACAGAGAGCTTATACTTGAACATTTGTGTGTGTGTGTGTGGGCATTTCATCACTCCCTTCTGTTTCAGCAGTCTATAAAAAGGTGAGACAAAAATCCCCCACATGTGATATGCTCAGCAGTTATTCAAGAACACACCTGTCACAACATCAGCACATGTTGCTGCGTATTCAGTGACACACCAAAACGTCTGACTTTCTCCTTGCATCGTCGCCATCAGTAATTATCACTGGTTCAATTCTCCTTGGAAGGAGGTTTTAAAGTGCGTTTTCTGTTTTTGGCCTTTCATTTGCTCCAAAAAGATCATGAGTAACTACTGTGTGCTGCTGGACTATCACGAAAATAAGACAGAAAACAAAAAAATAACCCTAAGCAAGATGAGTTTGCCAAGCGAGCCTTGTGATGTAAGCTCTTCCCTTTTTTGCCTCTCAATCAGTGGTTGTTGAGAAACAGCGTGTGGTTTTGAGCATTCTGAAGATCGATATGTCCACGAAGTGCTTCATCTTGTTTCAGAGGAGGCGTTCGACACTAATTTACCTGCAGCATGACCATATTGTCTCCTTCAAAAGTCACAAAGACATCCGAGTCACACTTCAGAGAGGGGATCCTGTTCTCCATCATGAAGCCCTGGTGCAATGAATTGGCAAAAAGAATGAGAATGTGATATTGTGTATGCAACATTCTTAATATTAACATGTTGCTGTAGTTCAAAAAGTTCAGCACTCTTAAATACACACACACACACACACACACACACACACACACACAAAAGATTATTGTACTGCGGTTCTGCTACCTTTTTATTTTATCTTGTGTGGTGAGAGCTCAGAAAACTTAAATGTCAAATGGGTATGAGTTAAGAAAGTGCACTTTTCAGTGTGGTGCACTGTTCAATTCACTACGGGGGTGCAGTTTTGTGGTTTTCCCCTGCTTTTCTCACTGCACGGTGCAAATAGGTACAAAGCCATAAAGAGGTCTGCTATATAACATTAATTTATTAACATTAAATTATATACGAGATCTGAAAACAAGAGCAACATTATCTTGGCTCATCAATGCAACAATATGCGAGAGCTGCCCCCTAGTGGCTCATCTAGTGAAGGCTCTCCTCGGATCTTTTGGATTCATCAGACTCATGGATGCCTCTAATTGTATGCATGGTTTTATGGGGTTCCTCTCTTTCCAGTTTGGGCATCATTAATATACATAACTTCCAGCTAGTTAGGATTACCTTTGGTGCAAACTACGCTGCTGGACAATTCAGTTTGGCTAGTGCTTTACCAGAGAAGGCCGTTGTTGAAAATTATACGAGAGCCTTCACCTTAAGAAGAAGTTGGTAAAATGTAGTCAATTAATTTTGAATGACTGCAGAAACAAGAGGTTTGAGACTGTATTGTGTGTACATGGGCACAGATGCACTCACCATGCCCCCGGTACACTCGCGGCATTCCTGCAGGCACGCTACGTTGGCCCAAGTGCTGTAGGCTTTGAGGCCAGCCACCAACGCTTGCAGGGTTCGGTTACTCTGCAGATCCTGCCCCTGACACAGAGCTTCATCCATCAGCCCTGCAGTATGTCTACACACACACACACACACACACACACACACACACACACACACACACGCACAAAACATGTCATATAACAAGGCATTATTTATTATTATTATTATTGCTGTGGTTGTTGTTTTTAATAACTCTACTACTACCTGCTATAATTCAGATACAATGTAGATATAAAAAAAAAATTCAAATAAAAACATGCCTTTGTATAATTATATTAAGGGGTATTAAGTTAATATAATATTATTATATTAACTGTACTGGAGTACAGTTCCAGTGGTCAAAAGTTCAAGATGTTAAGTGAATGAGTTAACAACAGTGGAACTCGTTTTTTTTTTTCTTTTTTCCTCTGAAGCTACGATCACATGCCGCTGAACTCTTTGGTTCTGTCTGCGTCTATATTCTGTGGTATTTCTCAGAAAGTGTAAAGTGACTGAGGCATGCGTGCAGCAACTAAAAAGCTCAGCCAGCAGAACCCTGCCCTTAGACTTTAAACCAACCATTTTGGTGCTTCATTTTTTTTTTTCAGTAAAGAACATGGGATATCTTTTCCAAAGGTCTGATGATATAACAATGATCAAATATAATGCTAAGAAAAGTTATCCTGTGCTATACACAGGAGAAAAACCACAGACATGGTATTTCTACTTTGTTAGCCTTTTACTACCAGGGGTAACAGTAAGGCTTTTCTGGTTAGAAATATTGAATGCATTAATCTAGTTAAGAAGACTGGCACACCAACCTAGTGGTAAAGGTGAGAGCAAGGACAGCAGCCAGGTGGGGCATCAACCTTAGATACTGAGTCTGGTGCTCAATGATTTTAACCTCATCTTGGTCTTTTGGCCCAAATTGTCTGCGGCTGAGACAAAGAGGGAGAGGGAGACGTAGAGAGAGAGAGAGAGAGAGAGAGAGAGAGAGACTATTGCATTGTACTGTAGAGTGTATATATAACCATCATTTATTTAGTGTGTTCATATAGTTCACAGTTTCTTCATAACTAAAACTATAAAAAAAAAATAGTAATCAAACTAATAGTCCATCAGTTTAAAATGTTTGCATTAACCTTTCTGAGTGTGATATAAAAACAAAATACAATTTATTGGACAATATTTTACCTACCTACATACATCCTCCTGCCCCCTACCCCCATATTTTGTCATTGCTTTTCTTCTTGACATTTCTTTAACTTCTTTTTTTTTTTTTTTTTTTTTAACTCTGAAGGACATTATAGATGAACGTTTTTCAGCTCCACCAACAGGCTCATGTCAAAAGTTCTATTCAAACCAACATTTTCATTATTTAATTTCTTAAGATGATACTACATACATGGTACTAAAAATACATTTTCCTTTTTCAACCAGTAAACATGGAGCATGCAAACTTTTGCAAGCAACTGTATCATGAGAGAATGTAGAAATTTGCCTAGTTGCAACAAGCGTGACAAAAATTATGCAGTGTATCTTGTGCCTGTCTGTGTGTGCACTGCTGTGGTGGACTGTCAGCTTTGTGTTCAGCGCTGTACGTGTGTGAAGATGTGTTTCACTAAGATATGGTGTCAAAACTGAGACGCATGCACCTGTTGCCTCTGAACCACCGCAGCCTGTATCTCTAAATCTACTCACTGCAGGTGGCTTTCCCACAAGACAGGAGTGAAGAAGGGCCAAGTGGTGGATGTGTGTTAATGTGTGGCTGGTTCCATGTGACAGGGTCTTGCCCTTTTTTGTGTGTGACTTACAAGCATGAAGCACTCACTGAATAATTCTTTTAACTGTGGCATCTGATTTTTCCATGTAGTTCGCATGCTATTTTCAGAACAAACAGCAGTCAGCACACGCATGGCAAGTTCTCCAATAGCAGTGCGTAAGGGAAAACTAAAAAAAAAAAAAAAGAGAACTATCGTTGCGAGATTCTTGCTCACAGAGCTCCTATAAATCAGAGTAAGAGCCAAGACAAGTTCAGTAAGATTCTGACTGAGGTTTAGAACAATGTCAGCTCTGACCGTTAGCTAGACCACACAGGAGATGACACCTGTACCCGAGTGTGTGTGGGTATGATCAGGGGAAATCCTTTAAGAGAAATCCCCCCCACTACAAACACCCACACGCACACACCTACACTTTTTGGCTTAGTTTGTTTTTCTAACTTTTTAGGACACAAGTGATTGAAGTGTAGACTTTCAGCTTTAATTCAAGGGGTTTAACAAAAATATTGCACTAACCATTTAGGAATTACAGCCATTTATTTTCAAAATCCCTCCATTTTCACAGGCTCAAAAAGAACTGGACAAGCTAACATAACTATTAATATTAGGATTATTTTTACTACTTGGATGTAAATTCTTTGCAGTCAATGACTGCCTGAAGTCTGGAGCCCATGGACATCACCAAATGCTGAGTTTCCTCCCTTGAGATGCTTTGCCAGGCATTTCCTGCAGTCACCTTCAGTTGTTTGTGGGTCTTTCTGCCTTCAGTTTTGTCTTCAGTAAGTGGAATGCATGATCAACTGAGTTGAGGTCAGGCCATTTAAGAACATTTCATTTCTATGCCTTGGGTTGCTTTTGCGGTACGTCTTGGGTCATTATCCATCTGTACTATGAAGCGGCGTCCTATCAGTTTTGCCGAATTTGACTGAATCTGAGCAGAAAGTATAGCTCAATACACTTCAGAACGCATCCTGCTACTCCTAACAGCAGTCACGTCATCAATAAACACCAGTGACCCAATTCCACTGGCAGCCATACACGCCCATGCCATAACACTGCCTCCACCATGTTTGACAGATGTTGTATGCTTTGGATCATGAGCCGATCCTTTCCATCTGTATACTCTTCTCTTCCCATCATTCTGGTACAAGTTAATCTTGTATCAGAAATGGGCAGGCTTTTTTTTTTTTTTTTTTTTTTTTTTTTAGAGGTTTTTAGCCTAATTTAATCTAATCTGGCCTTTCTCTTCCTGAGTTTTAAGGGGAAAGGGGTTTTTCTTCACCAAGGAAAGTATTCTGCGATCATTCGCTTTAGTTGTCTTCCGTGGTCTGTTGCTGAGCTCACCAGTGCATTCCTTCTTTTTAAGAATGTACCAAATTGTTGGCCAAGTTTCTGCTATCTTTCTGATAGGTCTGTTTTGTTTTTTCAGCATAATGATGGCTTCCTGCACTTGCACTGACACCTCTTTGGACCACATTTTGAGCATTCATGCAAATCCAAGCACTTGGAATCAACTCCAGACCTTTTATCTCCTTAATTCATCACGAAACCACTTATCAGTCAATTGTTCAATTAATTTTGAGCGTGGGAAAATGGAGGAACTCTGTAAAAATGGCTGTAATTCCTAAACAGTTAATGCATTATTTTTGTTAAACCCCTTGAATTAAAGCTGAAAGTCTACACTTCAATCACATCTTGACTGCTTCATCTCAAATCCATTGCGGTGGTGTAAAATTATGAAAATTGTCGAAATACTGTCCAAATAAATACTTATGGACCCAACTGTGTGTGTGTGTGTGTGTGTGTGTGTGTATATATATATATATATATATATAGTGCAGTGCAGCAATAAAACCG
>CM074918.1:23925835-23936492 GCA_037576815.1 Pangasius larnaudii | reverse complement strand
CTCCATATTAAACCCTACAGATTAAGAATGGGATGTCATTAAAGTTCATGTGCATGTAAAGGCAGATGTCCCAAAACTTTTGGCAATATAGTGTACATTATAGTAAATTATATTTAATTTGCAGAAAGGATTCATGTTCAATGCATGTAAAAAAAAAACAAAAAAAACAACAACAACATGTCTATCTAACCAAGAGGGAATCATTTCAGGATTATGCAAAACTATATTATATTGTTTATCCTGTAGAGAACTTACAGATAAATGCAGTTGTACATTCTCTCCATTCTGTCACCATTTCTTCACCTGAGAAGGGTGCCACAGGAGGGTGCTGTAATGAAGTGAGCAATTCTGGTGAGGAGAGCCTAAATGAAAATGCTAGAGCCAGCCCTGGGTCTGATCACTCAGGCTACATTACAATTGTACTGGGCAGATGCACAACTAAGAGCTGCCTACTTACTTCACCAATGCAATCAGATAGCAGATTAGCTATGCACAAGCCTGTGACTGGGGATTGGCTAACTTAAAACAAGGTGGTACAGCTAATTTGGAATATTTGTGCAGAGTGTAAGTTTGCAAAACAACAGCCAAATCATTGCCCAATATGGTTCACAGACAGAGCAGGGAAGGCCAGAATGCTGAAAGGGTGTTTTTCAACTGCTGTCGCTGTTGTAGTTCACACTGCTGCACACCTGACAGTCTATGCAATCAGTGTTGTTGGCATCCGCACTAATCCCAAACAGGCCATTGTTCTGCCTGCTATTGACGTTATTGGTGGGCCCTCTGTGGCTGCTACCCAACAAACCAGACTTGCTTTGGGTTACCGTGGGACAGAAAACCACACACCTTTTTGTCAAAACTTGTCTCTGATCTCCATAAAAAGATGGTTCTGAGTAGGATCTGGATTTACTGCTAAGCAGTTTGTGCAAGTTGCCAAGTGAACCAATGTAAGACATGGATATAAATTGGCTTTTGCTCTAGAGGTTATTATGGCCAAATGAGTTAGAAAAACACACATTGTCAAAAACGCATTGTGCAAAAAACATAAATTTAGTTCCCAAGTTACCAAGAAAATCAAGTTAAACACTTATTTCTCAACCAAGTAACAGCTCTTCAATTTCATTTCCCTTTAGGTTGATTAGCTGCTGAGAACTACTCCTCTTTCGGCTGCTCCCGTTAGGGGTCGCCACAGCGGATCATCGGTCCGCATATTCGATTTGGCACAGTTTTTACTGACGCAACCCTCCCCAATTTTGTCCGGGCTCGATTAGCTGCTGAGAACAAAATGCTTTAAGACAAACCATAGATCAGGATCAGGAGGGTATACAGTCAGTAGTTGTATCTGCAAAATACACCTAAACCTAGCTTTATTGTAGTAGCTTTATTTGTAGCCTGGTTTATATTCATCAAGTCAGAGAACAATTAATAGGTATTAATAATTGACATTACATATTAAAAATTGGCATTACTTGGCATATTTGGCACAAATTGTATTGACTACTAATTATAGTATGATTATAAGTCAATTCTGTTCTCATTAAGACAATAGCTTTCATCTGGACCTCGGGGGGGGGGGGGGGTACTTGCTGACCAATAATTAATTTTGACCTAAACTTCACTGTAAGAGGACATGAGATTGCAAAAAAATTCTGACAGGAAGAATATGGGTATTTCGACACATCTGATCAGTTCCAGGCATGTTTGACGTACACTATATAGCCAAAAGTTTGTGGACACCTGGCCATCATGCCCATATGTGGTTCTTCCCCAAACTGGTGCCACAAATTTGGAAGTACACAATTGTATAGAATGTCTTTGTAGGCTATAACATTACAATTTCCCTTCCCTCCTCACCCAACATCAGTACCTGACCTCACTAATGCTCTTGTGGCTCAATGGGCAAACCCCACACCCATGCTCCAAAATGTAGTGGAAAGCCTTCCCAGAGGAGTGAAGGATAACAGAAAATTGGGACTAAATCTAGAATGGAATGTTCAAAAAGCACATGTATGAATGTTATGTTCAGATGTCCGTGAACTTTTGGCCATATAGTGTGTATGCTCTGTGTCCTTTTGTGCCAGTTGGTACCAAGCCTTTTGTTACTGTTATAGTCTTTCTGGTTTGACCTTGTTTTGTTGTTCACCTTTTGCTCCTGCCTGCCCTTGTTTACGTTGTTTGCTCATCACCTGACCCTTACCTGTTTTTTGACAACGTTTTTGGATTACATCTTTGTCTTGTTTCCTCAACTGCATCCTGACAACAATCATTTTGGCTGCGTTTCAAACTCTACTAAATTGTATATCAGTACACCAATGGTGTCATTGCCATATACGTAGGCATCATATTTAGTCTGTAAAATGATTTGGTACGCAGCCATGAATTCTCTCTGAATGTGTTTTGTTTACAATAGCTGGGTTTTTTTTAACCAGAGAGAACAAAATTCCCAAGATATCAGATTTAGGTTCCCTGGGGCTTTAATCCCTGAGTCAGGCTGATCTGTAAATAGTTTAGTGTCAAATGATGGAAATCATTGTGCTTAAAACTGTCAAATAACAACAAGTGCCTGCAGGTTCACAATGCAATCAGATCAATCCATACCTGTCAATCACCTCACTGACCATGTTCTGATAAATATCATCCATTACATTCTATAGAACACACTTATCATTAGGACACATATTGAGAGAGAGAGAGAGAGAGAGAGATGTATCCAGAAAATGCTTTGAATGGAAAAACTTTCATTTGTTTACTCTCTGCGAGTACATTTGTGTGTGTGTGTGTGTGTGTGTGTGTGGGTGTGTGTGTGTGTGCATGCAACCATTTGGAACCAATCAGAAGACTATTAATAGTTACAGCATGAGGACTGTAAAACAAATAAAAGCATTCAATGAGAAATTCAATGTAGGATATTAACAAGTGACCTCCTTATATGCTTTAGTTGCGTGTCAACTACATCATCAAAATCCTCACGTAGTCCACGGTTATGCTGCATCTCTTTGCTTATCTGTCACAAACCAAGCACTGGAGTGAAAACAAATGGTGTCTCAGTCTAGGTCAACATGGCCTAAACAGCTGTGGACAGCCACTTGGCACAAACCCCAAAGATGCCTTTTCTCCTACATTGATTTCTTACATTCATCCCCCCATAAAATCAATTTAAATAATTTATGTTGACATAATCATGGGGAATTACATCCCTGGAGAATTATTCCATCTAAATAGTACACTTCTCACAAGAGTCTATCTGATCTGAGTTTGTAGGGTGCATTCGAGTTAATGAACGTGGTCTCTGACTGCATGAACGTTGGGCCTAGGCAGCTGCTTAGTTTGCATAAGCTTAAGTCCAGTTACAGCTAGTTATAAACAGAGGTGAAAAAGTATTGAGAACCATATACTTATATGTAAGTGAAGTGTAGATAATGAGTCTTACTAAATTAAAAGTGGAAGTATGTATCTAGCCAAAATGTACTCAAGTGAAAAGTAAAGAAAAGTAAAATACTTCATGTTTTAACTGAAATGAAGTTAGTGTCATGTTTTCATGTGAAAAGTAACATATTACATAGCTGAAACTGTTAGATGATTTTCATTTCAAAGCAACTACACCATTTTGCTTGAAAAAACAAAATCATTCAGTGTAGGTTTGCACAACTAATACTATGTAGTTTGATAATTAATTAGTCAGAAGTCAAATAGCCTATCAATATTTGCCATTAGCTAGACTTGACTTGCTGCCTAGCAAATTATGTTAGCTAGTGATATCAATCCAAAACTGGCCAATTTAGTTATGTTTGGAAATTAGCAAAACTTACCTCAACATGCTCTGTTAAATTGGATGGAGTTTAAGCCTACTACAGATGCAAAAGAGACATCTCCTTTTCAATGGGTCTTTGATTACTCCAGTGTATTGAAACGTTTCAGTGATGTAGGGCCAGGGGCGCTTATCCTCGAAGTTGACACTGCAGACTGGAGGCTTATGCATTTTCAGACTCACACTGATAGCACACGTGCAAGAGACCATCACTGCAGATCATGAATTCTTGATAGGTTGTTTTTTTATATTGATGAACTTGACTGGATGCTGAACTGAAATGATAAACAGATGACTGAATGATATATATATCAGCATGAGCACTCTGACTACATTACAGAGTTTTTGTGATTTTGCCTTTATACTTGAAATAAAACAATCAAGATGTAATCGAAGTGTAGACTTTCAGCTTTATTTTAAGAGGTTCCACAAACATATGCCATTTACCATTTAGGGATTACAGCCATTTTCAACAAAGTACCTCCATTCTCAGGGGCTCAATGGTATTTGGACAATTGACTGACAATTGACTGGCTATGATAGAAAGGTGTCAGAACACACAGTGCATCGCAGCTTGCTGGAAACCATGGTATACCCTTCATGGCAACGGTATTCCCTAATCGAAGTGACTTCTTTCGGCGGGATAATGCGCCCTGCCACACTGCAAATATTGTTCAGGAATGGTTCGAGGAACATGACAAAGAGTTCAAGGTGTTGACTTGGCCTCCAAATTCCCCAGATCTCAATCCAATCAAACATCTGTGGGGTGTGCTGGCCATCTCCTCCCCACCTCGCAACTTACAGGACTTAAAGGATCTACTGTTAACGTCTTTGTGCCAGATACCACAGCACACCCTTAGGAGTCTAGTGGACTCCATGTCTCGACGGGTCAGAGCTGTTTTGGCAGCAAAAGGGGGACCAACACAATATTAGGCAGGTTTTCATAATGTTATATATATGATCAGCCATAATATTAAATCCATTGACATTACCATGGCACCTGACAAGGGTTGGGGTTTATTAGGCAGCAAGTGAACAGTAAGTTCTCGAAGTTGATGTGTTGGAAGCAGGGAAAATGGGCAAGCGTAATGACCTGAGTGACTTAGACAAGGGCCAAATTGTGATGGCTAGACGACTGGATCAGAGCATCTCCAAAATAGCATGTCTTGTGGGATGTTCCCAGTATGCAGTGGTTAGGACCTACCAAAAGTGGTCCAAGGACAACTGGTGAACCAGCAACAGGGTCATGGCACCCAAGGCTCAATGATGCACACGGGGAGCAAAGGCTAGCCCATCTGGTCCGATCCTACAAAGAGCTACTGTAGCAGTAAAGTGCATCTCAGCCTGCTGCGTATGGTGCTGTGTAGCTGCAGACCGGTCAGATTGCCCATGCTGACCCCTATCCACCGCCGAAAGCGCTTACAAAGGGCACGTCAGCATCTGAACTGGACTATGGAGCAATGGAAGAAGGTGGCCTGGTCTGATGAATCATATCTTCTACATCATGTGGATGGCTGGGTGTGTGTGTGTCACTTATCTGTAGAAGAGATGGCACCAGGATGTACTATGGGAAGAAGGCAAGCCAGTGGAGGCAGTGTGATGCTCTGGGCATCTGCTGGGAAACCTTGGGTCCTGGGATTCATGTGGATGTTACTTTGACACGTACCACCTACCTAAACATTGTTGTAGACCAAGTATACCCATTCACAGCAATGGTGTTCCCTAATGGCAGTGGCCTCTTTCAGCAGGTTAATGCGCCCTGCCACACTGCAAAAAATGTTCAGGTATGGTTTGAGGAATATTACAAAGAGTTCAAGGCGTTGACTTGGCCTCCAAATTCCCCAGATCTCAATCGGATTGCTCCGATACAGGAATACTGCTCTGTATTCCTTCTGATAAACCATCAATAGTGTACAGATTGTGTTATAAAATGGTTGAAAATTACACTGTGGGGTGAAGTGTACAGGTGGAGTGTGATATATTACAAGAATGAAATGAAAAATGCTACAAATACAGTATAGTATAGTGCAGTTATAGACCTGTGATACAAGATATTTTGTCCTTATGTGCAAGAGGTTGCGATCAAAAAGTGTGTTGTGTAAAAATGTGCAATACTGAAAGGTTTCGGGAGCAGCAGTATGGTTGTCTGTGCGGTGGACTGAAGGGATTGTATTGATTTGAGCCCAGCACCTCACTGGACAGAGTCAGTTGTATGTGCTGGATGTGCTGGTGGATGTGCGGCAGTGGTTGAGAGTTAGTGACAAGCCTGCGGGGAAAAAAAAACTGTTGCTTAGGCATGTGGTTCTTGATTTTACACTCCTCTAGCATCTCCCTGATGGTAGGACTTTAAACTGGCTGTGTTGGAGGTGGGTTCTCTCCATGATGATATTGTGGGCTCTCCTGGTGACCCTGGTGGTGTAAATGTCCTCCAGTGATGTGAAGGCTGCTCCTGAGATGGTCTGAGCAGTTCTAACCACTCACTGAAGAGCCTTGCGGTCCAACATTTGAGATTTATAACTGGTACTTTGAAGGTCTGAGTAACAAAAATGAAGGAGTAGAAGTATTCAATTATAAATAAATTCTCAAGTGAAGTATAAATGTAACAAAATGATACTGAACGACTCAAGAATTTTCCACTTCTTGGTTAAGCACATAATGACTCCTTCACATGGTATAGGATTTCCTGTACCTTGAATCATTCCCAAAGTAAGGGTGCCAATGGAAAGGCAGTGTTTTAAACGAAAGAAAGGATTGAAGAGCTTTATTGACTGTCAGATCACACACAAGTTTCCCTTGTGTAGTCTCTACGGATCATTGAGTCAATTTGTTTGAATCTTTTCGACTCGACTCAGCAGATGGATCATTTCCTGTTCCAACTCTGCGCAAATGCGCATCCCATCGCCTCTCTCTCTGTCTCTCTCTCTGTCTCTATCTCTCTCTCTAGCCACTTTTCAAATACTGTTGTAACAGTACCTCGTACTCGACGTTTTTTTTTTTCTTTATCCACCTGTTTATTTCCTTTAATGATTGATTTCGTGCTTAGAGGAGATGTGGAGAAGAGCTGATTGAACTGTCTAGTGCGCGCTCGCCCCTGTGCATTACCCAGCCAAGAAAGCTCATTACACTGATCAGTACGAACAGAAGACAAGCAGACACAATGAGGACATCGCTTTTCATTTTCATGTTCATGATGTGGCAGTGTGACTGTTTGCGTTTTGTGTGTCCGGAGATGTGCCGGTGCTCCATCAAGACCATCAGCTGCAGCAGCGCGACTGAAGCCATGGCGCAGAAACAGCGCGGCGCCTTCAGCAGACTGTAAGTCAAACCCATCATGCTGCGAATGTTCTGAAGACATCTGCATGATGTTTCCTCAGTGAGACAGAGCTGACATCTCACACACTTACCCAGTTCAAGTCTTAACACACATCTAGATGTTGGAGATGATGGTACCTTAAATGTCTAGTGTTCCATACAGCATTGACCTTAAGTTATAAGTTGTGACAAAATAAGTTAAAATACTTTGGAGCAACACTTTGTTGCGTGTAACACTGAATTAATAAATAATACATCTATAACTGTAACTTCTAAACAAGCAAACACTGAAGGAAAAAAAACATTTCATGACATAAATGCAGTCTAGTAATTATCCATAACATATTTAGTGCCATAAATGTGTCAGGGGCTCAATCTGACACACACTATTATTTTTGGCCTTTTCCTTTACAAAATAACTAGCTAACATTGCTTCTTCTCAAACATACCAGCTCAAGTGTGAGTACCATTCTCTGTAGCACTTATCCTGCACAGGGATGCAGGTAACCCGGAGCCTATCCCAGGGGACTCGGGACACAGGGCGGGGGACACACTGGACGGGGTGCCAAACCATTGCAGGGCACAATCACACACACACACACACACACACACACACACACACACACACACACACACAAACATACTGTGAAATACTGTGAAATAGTGTGTGTGTGTGTGTGTGTGTGTGTGTGTGTGTGTGTGTGTGTGTGTGCGTAGTAAAAAGATAGGAGGAACACAGTGAAACCTCATGGGCATTGAACAGTCCTTCATGTTAGTACTAGTGCTGTGAGAACACAATCATCCCAATAACACTTTTCAGAGGAGCTGTGTGTCACATCTGTGAATATCTCCCTTTCAACGCAAGCTATTTTGATAAGGCTTCGTTTTCATGGATGTCCTGAACAATAAGCCTACTGCAATGGCCAAAATATCAGCGCACTGTAGTGTCATACAAGATGGAACTTATATTAAAGGCTGGAAAACTGGCCTCATCATTTCAGCACATACATCCATTTTCTGTGCTGCTTATCCTACACAGGGTCATGGGGGTACAAGTAGGTGGGCACCCTGGATGGGGTGCCAAACCAGAGTACCCGGAGGAAACCCCAGAAGCACGGGGAGAGCATACAGGACAGAAACAGGAATCGAACCTCCAACCCCAGAGATGCGAGCCAAATGTGCAAAACCCCTGAAGCACAGGGAGAACATGTGCCTCCACTGGCTTGCCTTCTTCCCGTAGTGCATCTTAGTGCCATCGCATCCCTAGATATGTGACACACACACGCACGCAGCCATCCACATGATGTAAAAGAAAATGTGATTCATCAGACCATGTCACCTTCTTCTATTGCTCCATGGTCCAGTTCTGATGCTCACGTGCCCTTTGTAGGTGCTTTTGGCAGAGGACAGGGGTCAGCGTGGGCACTCTGACCGGTCTGCGGCTGCGCAGCCTCATACCCAGCAAGCTGCGATGCACTGTGTGTTCTGACACCTTTCTAGCATAGCCAGCATTAACTTTTTGTGCTACAGTAGCTCTTCTGTGGGTTCGGACCAGACGGGCTCGCCTTCACTCCCCACACACATTGGGCTCCCATGACCCTGTCGCCGGTTCACCAGTTGTCCTTGGACCACCTTTGGTAGGTACTAACCACTGCATACCGGGAACACCCCACAACACCTGCCATTTTGGAGATGCTCTGACCCAGTCGTCTAGCCGTCACAATTTGGTCGTTGTCAAAGTTGCTCGGATCCTTACACTTGCCCATTTTTCCTGCTTTCAGGAAAACTGACTGGGAACTGACTGTTCACTTGCTGCCTACTATATTCCACCCCTTGACAGGTGCCATTGTAAGAAGATAATCAATGTTATTCACTTCACTTGTCAGCGGTTTTAATGTTATGGGCCTCCTTTTGTTGGGAGTCATTCAATAGGAGGAAAAAAAAAAACCTGGGTAATCCAGTTATTGGCATGTCTTTTGATCTGTGGTTAACAGTAACAATATCTGTTTCACTCTTGCAGCTACCATACAAGATTGTGCCACTGGCCATACAATGGATTGAAATTTTTACCCCTTTTTGTAATAATGAGCATGTCTGAAGTTTGAGTTTGCTGATTTGCAGGTGGGAGGTTCTGTGCTGCCATTATGGCTTTTATTTCAACAGTTATGTCATATTAATGACAGTAGCTAATATTTCTTGCTATCTACTAGCTTGCCAGTACTGCAAAGTCTGTAATCCGTTACCATCCTCACACACCTTCTTAAGGTGGCACGTGTTACAGGAACCTTTCGCTTTTGCTTCTTGCTAGCTTTGAAATTTTATTTCTAGCCACACTCTCCTTTTAGAAGTCTCGTATGTGTTTTTTTTTAAATATATATCACTTGTCTCTTCTCCTTTTGTGGTGGAGCAGTAAGGGAGTTGTGGTCATGTGTAAAAAAAAAAAAAAAAAAAGTATCTGCAGGAGAGAGGTCAAGTTGTTTTGCCAAAACTGAATATATCTCTGGCTGGCTTCAGGATCTAGCTTGTTAGTGATGTAAGAAAGGTAGTGCCTGGTGAGAGTGAGGAATGTGTGTGCTTCATGTCCTTGAGGACTTTAAATCATCTCCTCTCCCTGATACACTCAAAACCTTGAGCCTTGATAAGAGTCAGTCAAGGGCATCAGACAAATCAATGACACATGTAAATGAGTACAACATGCAAAATTTCTAACGAAGGAATTTACCAAACAGCTCTGATTCATTTTGTCATGCTGCCTTTTTACTGCATACAACCTACCTTGGAATTCGCTCCCTAGTGGCAGCCATATTGCATTTATACTGTCACCGGTCACAGAGCTCAGAGATTAGTTGAGGGTCAGTCCATCTCAATTGGTCTAATAATTGTAAAGTTGGTTGCTTGACCTTTTTTTAATTTTTTCTTTTTTTTTATGTTTACCTCTGTGTATTGGGATTGCAAAACCACAATTTTTTGTTTGTTTGTTTCACTTGATTTAACCATGACGGCCATCTTTGTGTCATGGCACGAAACAAATTTTGGTTATACAGCTGTTTACGGAAACCTCAATATCTTGGCTCAGGATGGTCTTAGCTCCCTGGAACAAAATCTGATCTCTGCTCCATACATGTTTCCTTTTCAACCACAAAATTTTCTGTAGCAAGTGGGACATAGTGAGCTACCAGGGACAAGTTGTAGAGGATAGTTTCCTTTGATATGTGCTCTAATCGAATTTCTCATAGTCCTTTTGTAATAGTGAGGTAATTGTGATATTCCAAGGCATTACAACAACTGTTATCAAAGAAATTTCTTTTCATGATACTTACAAACTGATTTAACATTACATCCTACCCTTGAATACTGTAACTCCTTTTCTTCTGAGCTGTAGTCACTTACTGCTTTTATCACAGGAGAAACAACACCATAGCTCTGTTTATGACACTATTCATTTGTAAAACACCCAACTGACCACTGTAATTCCATATTTGGATAAAATCTATTCATGCATACCAACTGTACACCTGTACCAACATGATAGATCAGGGT
>CM074918.1:23913742-23925735 GCA_037576815.1 Pangasius larnaudii | reverse complement strand
CTAAGTGCTTGATTTTATACACCTGTGGCCAGGCCAAGTGATTAGGACACCTGATTCTGATCATTTGGATGGGTGACAGAATACTTTTGGTAATATAGTGTATATATATATATATAAATCTCCTTCTGCATCAGTTAGCATTATATAAGCTAACTGGGACAAATAATAGGCATGTTCAAAAGATCAGCCCTCTTTCACGTTTTAAAGTGCATGACTTTTGATTCCCGTGACTGCAGTATGTGATTGGAGGTTCATATGCTTGGACACTCCTGTGCTGTATGAAGAACTGAGAGCCCATTCTTTTTTTAGTACTACAAGGTGGCAAACCATTCAATAATTGAAACTGCAGGTCTTTATTTAAATATGCATATAGACAAGTTGCACTCATATGAAATTCATACATATGTACCATAATGCTTGGGCACCAAGTGGTGCTATCATTCATTCATTCATTCATTTAGTCATCTTCAGTAACCGCTGTCTCCTGGTCAGGGGCACGGTGGATCCAGAGCCTATCCCTGGAACACCAAGTGCCAGATGGGGAATAAACCCCAAACAGGATATCAATCCATCGCAAGACACCAGGCACACTCACATTACACACTTAAATCTAGATTATTATTTATATATTATTTGTATAGTGCATTTAACAGTGGACATTGTCACAAAGCAGCTTTAAAGACATGTATAAATTCAGGATATTAGTTTTATCCCTAATGAGCTAGAGGCAACGGTGGCAAGGAAAAACTCCCTGAGACCACATGTGGAAGAAACGTTGCGAGGAACCAGACTCAAAAGGGAATCCATTCTCATCTGGGTGACATCGGATAGTGCGATTATGAATAATTCCCTTCTATAATTGTGTACTATATGATCAAAAATTGCAATTGTATAACCAGGTAATTCATTGTAGTTTTCACATGAAGTCTATTTTGTTATAAGTTATCAAACTGTTCACTGATGGAGATATGAGTGCAAAACTGTTTGTGGCAAATTGCAGTCCAAAGCCATCTACCAAGTGATACCATCTACAGTAATCTCATGTATCGTTAAGCTGTCCATATGGGACTGTCCTCAGCAGCAGTGAGTTGTTTCCATGACATGAGAACTCCAACCAGAATAAGGACATCAGGATGGATCAGGCAGGTCTGGAGAGCAGAAGGGGACAGGATCACTGGGATCTCAGGAGAAGCATGTGTATAGATCAACAGATAGACAGAGAGAGAGAGAGAGAGAGAGAGAGAGAGAGATAGACAGAGAGAGAGAGAGATCATTTGGTTTGTATCATTTTGTTCTAATACAGTGAGACATAAACACTTCATAGATGAGTGCTGGGGAGACTCTTGAAAGCAGTTTCAGTGGTAATCTCTTTTAGTGAGTTACTATTGTCCTGAAACAAAAGTGATTTTTATAGGAACATACACACAGAGTGTTTCATCTGTTTCCTGCTGTTTACTGTTAATGCATTTTGTTTCACGGAATTTTCTGGCCATGTTAATTTTGTTTGAAATATTTGTGATGATGTTTGGGCTATGTATGTCTAAGCTTGGCCGATACACAAATCTCTGACTCAGGCACGTCTATATCAAGTAGTATATAAACATCCACAGTACTATCAGTGTTAGTGAGACTGAAGACCTTGTCAGATTAGCTGTTATCAGGTTGGCTGATCCTTTGCTGACTCAGACTTCCTTGAGGCTAGTTTATAAAACACTGTGTGAAAGGAGCTTGGTAAAACTGTATAGCTGCTTTTACAGTGCTATACAAGCAATTGCATACCGCTAATGGAGAAAAAAAAAACGAATGGTTGGTGGCTTGGTGGTTGGTGTTTGGTGGAAACATGGGTTTCTTGAAGTTGTTGACGTAACGTCATAAAATCATTGAGTACATAGACACCAGGGTTACCGCAGACAAGGAAAGGATGTGTTTTAGTAAAGCGTAAATGGACTATTAGTGACTTGACTATGCATTTTGTCATGTTTTGTACTTGATTGGAAAAGCTGTTTAACTAACGACTGCCTCAGTCCATAGACATCACCAGTCACTGGATGTCTTTACTCTTGTAGCTCTGCCAGGCCTGTAATGCTTGTTTGCAGTTTGCCTCATTTTTAATCTCTTAAATAAACAGTTATTAACAGTATATGTGATTTTCTTTCAGTGTTCTAAACTATATCCACTTAAGGACGATTCCCAGTTTCAGCTTCGATGGACTGCGAGGTGTCAAAAGAATGTGAGTATCCTTTACCAATGGATCATCCACTCAAACCAGAGTGGACGTCTGCAAAACCTTTTTTTTTTTTTTAGCAGTTTGCATTTGGCATTAAAACTAAATGCCTCAGTGACTAAATATAACTGTACTGTTGTTCACAGAATGTCAGCTACTTACAAAAGTTTGGTTATTATTTATATATTTCATCATCATAGATGGGTTACACACCCGCTTAAGTAGATTTTCAGGGTGCCAATATGAAAATTATGCAAATTATCTGATTTATTTATGCAAATAAATAAATTCCTCAGAGGATGCCAGAAGTTTCTTGAGTAGATGTGTCCAAGATAGGGTGTTTCATTAGTGTCTAGACCACCACCTTTAACACAAAAATCTTATCCTGCACAGGATGAATCTGGGATCAGTTAGATTGAGACCTGAGTAAGATCAATTTATGGAATTAATATATAAATTATATGTAAAATTAATTTAACAATTGGCTTTATTACTGCATTTCTGTTAGGTGAAGAGGCGAAGACGGGTGCAAGTGCAGGCTTAGTTTATTAAAGGTGAAAACAGACAAAAACAAAAGACTATGATGCAAAACAAGAAAGAACGAGGCAAGGGAACAAGATATACATGATCTGCATCGCAGAGAGCAACAGACAACAACCGCAGAAGACGAACGCTAGACAATAAGTGAGGTGCAAGAAGTCACTTAAATGCATGAGCTCATTAATGAAAAAACATGACACAGGTGCAAAACAGTTATGTGACATATTCCAGTGCGGTGCTTTGGCTGCTGGGAAACGTAGTTCAGTGCCAATTTCAGCATAACCCTGACAATTACCAAGAAGCCACTACAAACAGATCCAAATCCAAACCAAGAAACTAAGACTGAGGTTCAGTAAGGTCAAGACATTGCAACACAGAAAAGCTAGTGGACACTGTGAGGCTGGAAGATGATCAGAGGCTGGAACAGGGTCAACAGAGGACATGGTGGGTAAAATGACGTAAAATACACTATTTTATATCTTTTTGTTTACTATGTGTTGTGTGATTTCAGAGAAATTGCTCAAAGTGTCACACTGGAGACCATAGAGACCCAGGCCTTCAACAACCTCCTCAACCTCTCAGAGATGTAAGTGTTGTTAAGGACCAGTGATAATACATCTTCACATTATCAGAAAAAAAATGGTATAATACTATAGTACATGTATAACAATAGTAAACAGTATCATTTATCAGTTTCCATTAAATTCATTTCCACTCCCTTCATACAAAAGTACACTAATACCTTGTGATCATACGTTTCTTAAGACAGTAGTGTTTAAAGATTATTGTCTTCTGATGTACCAATAGTTTCACTGTTTGGCAGGTACACTCTGTTGTTCATGTTTCTTTATGAAATTTATTGCTGGACTGTCATCTATGATTGATTCACAGATCAATCCAAAACACACGGAGCCTGGTCCATATCCACCAGCGGGCCTTCAACAATCTACCCAAGCTGAGATACCTGTGAGCACCATGTTTTTCCATATATCTGAGGTCTGCAGCTTACCTGCTGTAACCTGTTCAAAGTAATGCCCATCATAATGAATAGATGAAGGTACAAGCAAAAAGTGAGAAGATGTTTTAACAACGGGGCAATGCAAAAAAATCATGCAGATACAGGTCAAGAGCTTCAGGTAATGGTCAAATCAAACAACAGGATGGGGGGAAAAAGTGTGATCTCTGTGACTTTAACCATGGCATGGATGTTGGTACCAGATGTGCTGGTACCCGTGAGTATTTCAGAAACTGCTGATCTCCTGAAATTTTCCACACACAACAGTCTCTAGAGTTTACACAGAATGGTGCAATAAACAAAAAAAAACATCCAGTGTGAGGAGGGTCTGCAGGCTGAAATACCTTGTTGATGAGAGCGATCGTGCCCAGACTGGTCTGAGCTGACAGGAAGTCTATAGTAACTCAAATAAGCACTCTTTACATCCGTGGTGAGCAGAAAAGCATCTCAGAACACACAACACATCAAGCCTTGAGGTGGATGAGCTACAACAGCAGAAGGTTCCACTCCTGTCAGTCTGAGGCCATCATGGGCACAGATTCTGGTTCTGGGCTGACAAGTGTGGTCTTCTGCTGGTGTTGCTCATCCACCTCAAGGTTTGATCTCTCTCATCTACACACAGCATGCAATAATATTAATGCCAATGCTTGTTGGCTTGTAGTATTTGTCAATGCAGCAGTGCCTTGCCATTTTCATTCCTTCATTCATTCCTTCATTCATTCATCTTCAGTAACTGCTTTGTCATGGTCAGGGTTGCAGTGGATCAGGAGTCTACCCCTGGAAGACTGGGAGTAAGGCAGGAATACTCCCTGCTGGGATTCCAGTCCATCACAGGGCACCATGAGCATTCACTTTCCCACACTCATTTACACCTAGAGGCCATTTACAGTCATCAGTCCATCAACTGCATGTTTTCGGGAGGTGGGCGGAAACCAGAGGAATCCCACAAGGACATGGAGAAAATAAGTGAAACACCAAAAAGACAATAACCTGAACTCAGAATTAACTGACCTGGATCTGTGAAGTCGGAACGCCACCTGCTACACCACCATACTTTCTGTCCTGATGATTTTACTTTCATTAAAATAGATTTCTTTAAAAACACACAATGCAAATTGAATCAGAAAGTACACATTTTTTTTAACAATATTGGCGATAGATAGGCAAACAACTCCTAGCAAGAAGCCGTCGGAAAAAACTAGCAAGAAGCTGTCAACTCCTATTGATTTCTGTCTACGCTACTGGCATTCTGCAGTTATGTTTTTAGTGTCTATCAATGCATACTGTATAAATGTTTCTTTGACATGTCTGTTTAAGTCTCTGGGCTACTGAGCAGAAGTGAGTTCAAGCCCCGGCTTGCTGCCAAGCTGCCACTGCGGGGTCCCTGAGTGAGATCCATAACCCACTCTGCTCCAGGGGAGCTGTACTATACCTTACCGTTCACTCTGACCCCAGCTTCCTACCAAGCTAGGATATGTGAGGAAAAGAATTTTACTGAATGCTACATCTATATGTGGCAATAAAGTGGCTGACGTTTGACCAAAGAACTAATGCCTTTTTACTACTGTCCAGTTTACATAAAGACAGAATTTGCTTACATAGAAATAAAAAAAAGAATATATAAATCTAAAAGATATAAAAAGATAGATGGCCAAAATCTATAAACTGTATGTGGTATAAAGTGCAGATACTCTATGTGCAGTCGTATGTGCAATACAATGTTGTGCAAAACTGAGCTGAGGTAGTTGCAGTGAAAAATCTAACAATATAATATGAATATTTATAAATACAGGATATGCCGTGTGTATTGACAGGAATGTCGGGTGTGTGGGTGTTGGGCAAAGCGAACTCTGTGCATAGCTAAGTCTGATACAAGTGAGCAACTTAATCAACACTGCTTACAGTTACTTTAAAATACAATGAGGTCCGAATTGAGCAAGCTATTATTATGAAGGACAAAGAGGACTGTGTTGAGGTTAAGCCTGTTATCTTGGGTTTGATAGCAAATTGTTTTTGGCGACACAATGCTGATTGCATTTCACTTCCACAGGAGCATCTCCAACACCGGGATAGTTGTGTTTCCTGACTTGACAGCCATCGCATCTCTTGAAGCCGATTTCATACTGTGAGTTCTACAGGTGTCAAAAGGATTTACGGGCTAAAGGAGAGGCTAATGGAAATGGGTAGTGAGTTCTATATTGCAATGTATTTACCCAGTTTTATTGTTTGAGCCCATGAAGAAAGTCATAATTACATTGAGGAATTAAGTGAAGTGACTGATGCTGTTCACCATGATCACACTAAAAGATATTTGCCTGGCAGGAATAAATAAAATAAATACTGTGTTATGTTTTTTTGGTCATTATTTGACATTTTTAGTCTAACCAACTATCAGCAAAGCTTCTCCCAGTTCTAAAATCTAGCAAATTACACAAAACAACTCGAGATGGTAGCTGGATATTAGGTCATATGTACTAGGAAGGAACTAATGCAAGTCTAGTAATAGTAATAACATTCAAAGTGAGAGAGAGAGAGGGAGAGAGAGAGAGAGAGAGAGAGAGAGAGGAGAACCCTATACTGTCCTATACTGTATAGTCTGATGTATCACAAGATGATGGATGATCAAACACACGCAAAAGTACAAACAGTCAGGACAGTGAGATTACAGTTTTAAATGAGATTAGTGTCTCTTTTGTTTTCTTTTTAGAGATATCTGTGACAACCTCCACTTGAAGTCAATCCCACCAAATGCCTTCATTGGAATGACAACTGAAGACACAACTATGTAAGTTATCTCATGCTCTCTGTCAGTTGCTCAAATAATTCATCCAATCAAATAATCCATGTTCCTACATAGTCAGTTATATACTGTGTGTATATATATATATATATACTCCATAATCATATTCCTCTGGTAATGTTGTACTTTTATAGGAATCTATATAACAATGGCTTCAGGGAAATACACAAACATGCCTTCAATGGGACAAAAATAGATAAACTGTAAGTACTGGCCCACTAACCCTAACCTTAACCCTGTGAACCTTACCAGATTAGCATGGACACTTAAAATTCTTTTCTGTTTGTTTTTCTAGAACCTTAAAGAACAACCGAAAGCTGCAAATAATCCACAGGGATGCTTTTATAGGAGCTTTTGGCCCAGCTGTATTGTAAGTCGTATTCAGCAGAACTTTAGGCACGTGGTCGAGAGATGCCTTTAAATGTCTTATGTTAGCCTGATAAATACTAGTTCCCCCTGTGTTAGTCATTATGTTCACTAGGTAGGAATTAAAAAGCAAAAAAAAAAAGGTTACATTCAGACACAGACCTGAAAAAAATGTAATGAATGCAAGATATATTGTTTAATTATCCTATGCCCTTTCTTTTGCATGCTGTATTTATTCAGAGGTTGATTGTTATTTTATTTTAGAGACGTGTCCTCCACTGCTCTGGAGACGTTGCCATCTCATGGCCTACAGTCGGTGCTGATGCTAGTGGCTCGCTCAGCATTTTCGCTAAAGAGATTGCCTCCTCTAAACAGTTTGGAGAGCTTAAGAGAGGCTCATCTCACCTACCCGAGCCACTGCTGCGCTCTACTCAGCTGGGACGCTTACAGGTCCCTCCTGTCTCTTGACCTACATACATATATTTTTTTTAAACTTCCAATTAGCAAATAGAGCTCCCTTGTCAACACAGTTAACTATTAATGAATGAACTATTAACTATTAATTAATGAACTATTAATGGTCTTATTATTTTAAATTGTTTTATAATAAATCAATCACACAGCATCATCATCATCATCGGTGTGTCAGAAATGCAGAAGACCCTCTCTAGAAGATAGCTATACTAAAAGGTTTAATTATAGTGAAATGGGTGAACTAAAGCATCTAGCTTGATGCGTCTTGGTACAAGATCCTTCTTTAGCAGACGTTATTATTATGTGTCTCCTT
This sequence comes from Pangasius larnaudii, assembly GCA_037576815.1. Taxonomy (NCBI): domain Eukaryota; kingdom Metazoa; phylum Chordata; class Actinopteri; order Siluriformes; family Pangasiidae; genus Pangasius; species Pangasius larnaudii. Next base: position 23,918,003 of record CM074918.1, on the reverse strand, counting down.
CAACAGGGAGTCTCCATCTTCAGCACAGAGAAATGGATCTTCATACTGTGAACACCAGAGTCCGTTAGATAAGTAAGGTTTATAAGACTATATAGTTGTAGCATTACATTTCTGGGGGTCACCAAAACGCTTGATGAATCTGGTCTACTGTAATTTAGTTTTACATATAGACAGGATCCTATAAATTGATATTTGTCTTGACTTGTATGATGACAATAAAGATATCCTATGCTATATTCTACAGGGTGTCTGAAAAGTCAGGAACCAATGAGAGTAAAACTAAATAGGCTTAATTTTCTATTTATTATTTAAAACATATGCTCTGCATGTTCACCCTTATGCATTTTCTGAGCTGCTGTATCATGTTTTTGCAGATTTTACTCAACATATTCAGATTGACATATTTGCTATGTCAGAGACCTTGTATAATTAACATCATGTTAACAGCAGTTCCAAAATCGAGGTCAGCTTGGCCTGGTCAGTATTTTAATACATGCCACAGTGCAGAGTAATGATAATTGCTTGATTGTATCATGCAGTACACCAGTCTGGATGCATCTTGGTTTCTCCACTGAGTTATTTATGTTTTTCCTATAATTTGTCCCTCATTTGAAGCTAGCAACCAAACTTATATGAAAATTAAACAATTAACAGGGAAGGAGCTTTACCAGGTCTATCAAGTTTTCTTTTTCTTCAGTGTTTTTTGTGCTGTTATGATGCCCTCTCCTACTTTCCCTTCTCATGAACCATGAACTTACTTTCCCTCACAGCTAACTTGGAAACAAGCTGGGTTTGTTTTCTCAGACTAGATTCATAAAGGAATGAGAAACATTTGCAGGACCCCCAAAGTATAACCAATGTGTGTGAAACAGTGAATGTATTGACACGCTGTCTGGTTTCCTTTAGAAAGCCAGATCTTACTTATACTATACTCATTGTTATTGTGTCAAAGATAAAATATATAGCAATATGTGTTTGTATAGGGATTATTCCAAAGCATACATTATGTGATACTGACCATTTTTTTCTCTTTATGACTATATATTTAGGGGCTCCGAAAAAGAGGTTTTCTATTCTGACATGCTGGATCCACTTTCTGAAGCGGGCTTTGGCAATGTTGACTTTGAGTACCCGGACTTCTGTCAAATCAGACCAGCCCTCCAGTGCAGCCCCGAGGCAGACGCCTTCAACCCCTGTGAGGATATTGCTGGGTTTGGGTTCCTCCGTGTGGCCATCTGGTTCATCAACATCCTGGCTATTGCTGGCAACCTGACTGTGCTTCTCGTGTTATTCGCCAGCCGCTGCAAACTCACTGTGCCACGCTTCCTCATGTGTCACCTGGCCTTCGCCGACTTCTGCATTGGTGTGTACCTTCTCATGATCGCCATTGTGGACCTGAGGACACGCGGCTACTATAGCCAGCATGCCATCGAATGGCAGACAGGAGTGGGCTGCAGCATTGCAGGCTTTCTATCTGTCTTTGGCGGAGAACTATCCATCTACACACTGTCTACGATCACCATAGAACGTTGGTACACCATCACCCACGCTATGCAGCTAGAGCGCCGACTTGTTCTGCCCCAAGCTGCTGCAATAATGGCTGCTGGCTGGCTGCTCTGCCTGGGCATGGCACTACTTCCACTCGTGGGCATAAGTAGTTACAGCAAAGTCAGTATGTGTCTGCCTATGGACATTGAAACCCCTCTGGCCCAGGCTTATGTCATTCTTCTGCTGCTTTTCAATGTGGGGGCTTTTCTGGTGATTTGTGGTTGTTATGTGCGGATCTACATGGTTGTGCGCCACCCTGAAGTGCCTGGCCGTGCTGCTGATGCCAAAATCGCCAAGCGCATGGCAGTGCTCATCTTCACCGACTTCCTTTGCATGGCGCCAATCTCTTTCTTTGCCATCTCAGCTGCCTTTAAGGTGCCCCTCATCACAGTCACCAACTCCAAGATCCTGCTGGTGCTCTTCTATCCTATCAACTCCTGTGCCAACCCTTTCCTCTATGCCATCTTCACCAAGGCCTTCAGGAAAGACACCTGCATTCTGCTAAGCTCCATGGGCTGCTGTGAGAGCAAAGCCAACATGTACCGCATGAAGACCTACTGCTCAGAGAACACTGTAAAAATGACGAGTTGCTCAGTCAGCAAGGGCTCTCACACTGCCATGTGGTTGTCCACCTATCCTCACCAAAAGTGCCAGCTGCAGATAGAGGGGTTACAGAAAGACAGCCGTGGAGAACATCTCACATAACACATTCTGGCTGCTTGTCTGAGAACTCTTATCTTTTTTCATTACTGCGGAATGGGGTATGGTGTATCATGTTAGCCGCGTCCCTTCAGAGTATTTTAAAATTTGATTCTTACTCAGGTAGGGGAAGAGTTCTTTCAGAGGGAATTTGCAAAAATTATTTTGTCTCACGTAAAAAGTTTTTTTTTTTTTTTTCTGAAAAATAATTATTTGTGCCATGAGATACACTTTCTGATTCTGAGTTTATTCATACCCTTGACAGAGAAGTAGACAACAGGGGCTGATAGACTCGGACAGCCTGGATTGGGGCTATAGGGAAAGAAGAAAGAGGAAACTGATTTGTCCTCATACGTCACATTACAATTCGTCCTTTCCATCCATTTTACACTTTTTACCTGTGAAGTTGTTATCATCATGGCCTAGTTCTCAACATAAGTAGGAACATCACAGACTGGACTCAGAGCACCCTGAATAGATCCGTCCCCTCTATCTTTAATATGTCTTTTATATGTTTGGTGGTGTTATTTTCTGTCAAACAAATTAGGTTTTGTATCACTTTGATGGTTTTTACTGTGAAATCGCCTACATCTCAAGGATCTCGTCTTATCTCTGAGAGCACAACATAACCTACATCGGTCGTCAAAGAGGTCAGGGGGTGATGACTGTGTGTTCTTTCACTAACCTTGTTTTATGGACATAATATAACACGTCAGACAGCCTTACTATTCAAACATGGTGAGTGTAAGATTAATAGTTTTCTAGGAGAAATTGCGCCATACCGCGGACAATAAACGAACACCAGGTTTTGGAAAGAACAGATGCTGAAAAAAAAAATCGAGCTTGGTCTGACCAGCTACCAAAACACAGGTCGAGCTGATCCATCTGGTAAGCTGTCAAGTTATTTTTTGACTTTTCTTACTGCTTGTCTAAATTGATAAATGATTATTTGAGAGTTCCTTGCCTTGCTGTTGTGTTATTTTCTTGAAAATGTCTTATTCACAATATAGCATTAGTAGCACTTACCAGGTGGCACAGAAGGTCTTGGTAGCTAGTCAGACTAAGCTGGATTCAGTTGCTATAAGTAAGTAAACCTTTTTTTTTTTCGATTTTTAAATGTCACATACATGTACTCAGAGTATAATAATTGAGCACCTTCAAATCAAATTTACAGTTAACAGTTTAAGACGTAACACGGGTGCTGTTTTGAATAACTAACTTTCTGAGATGTAGTCTTTTTTTTCCCCTGACAGTCTGACCACATCCACATACTCTCAGATATTTTCCTCTTGCCATTTTGTTCCACAATCAAGGTCAGTTTGGCCCTGTCAGTATTTTAATGTTATGTAATGTTAAATGTTTTGCTCAAGATATCCAGATCGACATATTTGCTCAACATATTCCTTTTGGTTCCTGAATTTATAATGTCTGTATAATAAACAACATGGTCCTGCTTGATTGAAAGAAGAAAAAAAATCCTTATTTTCTCAGATATTTTACTCTTGTCATCTTGTTTAAAAATCGAGGTCAGCTTGGTCCGGTCACTATTTTCATACATGCCACAGTGCAGAGTAATGATAATTGCTTGATTGTATCATGCAGTACACCAGTCTGGATGCATCTTGGTTTCTCCGCTGAGTTATTTGCGGGTTTTTTTCTGTACTTTGTCCCTTATCTGGAGCTAGCAATCAAACCCATATGGGAATTAAAGTTAAACAATTACCAGGGCAGGAGCTTTACCAAGTCTGTCAGGTTTTCATTTTCCTCATTGTTTTTGTGATCTAGCTCAGAGTCTCAACACGGCCACCGCGTTTGCTATATGAGTTTCAAATTGTATTATTATATTATATAGAAGATGTCTTGTTCGTTTAAACAAAGTTCTAGTATACTGTGGTCATTATTACTGTTAAATACAATGTGGTGCATTCTTAGAAGAAAACAGCCATAGGTTAGGTTCGAGTACAAAGCATGGAATTGTGGGTAATTTTCACTGTCGTATATTTTTAGTTAATAC